>PVLD010008510.1:0-83488 GCA_004027595.1 Dinomys branickii
TTCCCTACTATCTTCTCTATAATTTGGTATTTCCTTTAATGTTTTTGTGTTAACTAATGTGAAGATAACTATGTAATACAACATCCAGTTCTAATTCCCTACTATATTCTGTATAACTTTGTATTTTCTGTATTGTTTATGGCTTTTCTGGTTCATATGTCTCCATTCTTTTGTCTTTAAAATAAAATTTTTTTAAAAAGTAGTATTTTAGCTAAACGTGGTTGTTGGTGCTTAGAATTCTATCACTCAGGAGGCTTGGGCAGAAGGATCTTGAGTTCAAGGCCAGCCTGGACAACTCAGTAAGACTCTATCTCAAAAAGCCAGAGAGAGAGAAAGGGAAGGCAAGAAGGTAGGCAGGCAGGAAGGGAAGGAAGAAAGGAAGTTGACTTGGACCCACATTCAGCCATAACACAATTATTCTTTGATATACATGGGCTTTTGGATCCAGGGGTCACCAACCTATATGCAAATCTGCAGATGCTGTAGTCCCTTATATAAAATTCCAAAATATCTGTATAGAACCTAAGTATGTGTACTGGAGAAAACGTAAGGTTACTTTTAGTGTCTAGCACTATGTACATAATTTTTACACTACATTACTGAGGAGATAATGACATGAAAATTCTGTGTGGTCAATACAGAACCAAGTTTCCCTCTGAATCTTCTCAAGAGCTAAGGGTAGATTGAATATGGCAATACAAGACTCACTGACATGGAAGAAAACTAATTCATAAGCCATAAGGGACTCAGGTGGAGAGGGGTATGCCCAGCCCTGGCTTTCCCATAAAGAATATCAAATTCCTCAGGGCCTTATACAAATAGGGCTCAGTCACACTGTGGTGGTTTTTACTATATTCATATTCGAATTGTAGATGTATGGACCCATATACAGACATGCCTTAGCTCAGTGGAATAAGCGCCTGCCTGGCGACCCATACTATATTCATAGAATTCAAGACCTGCATGCTTCTTTCCTGAAACATGCCCTCAAACCTTAGCCCTAGACATCCACTAATCTGCTCTATTTGTCATGCAAATAAAACCATGATGAGAGTAGAATGACTAGGCAAGAAGAGTGTAAAGGAAGTGTTTTCACCTCAGGATCCCCAGACAAAGCTGACTGAGGATGGTAAGGAAGCGGCAATACCCACAGTGTGGGAGGAGCTGACTGGGCAGACCCAGCCCTGACGTGCATCTCTCTGCCCACAGCCCAGGACTCTGCCAGCCCCGTCCGGACCACGCTCACAGGGAAGGTGCAGGGCAGCCTCAGCCACGTGAAGGGCACCAGTGTGGGGATCCACAGCTTCCTGGGAATTCCTTTTGCCAAACCACCTGTAGGACCACTGCGGTTTGCACCCCCAGAGGCCCCTGAGTCCTGGAGTGGTGTGAGAGAAGGGACTTCCTACCCTGCCATGTAAGCTTTCTGGGGATCTAGGGGAACTGAAGCCCTGAGGAAGAGTCAAGTGCTCTGAGCTTTAAGCCAGGCTAAAGTGATTCTGCCATCTAAATGCCACAACCCATTGTCTTCTGCTTTGGGGATATTCACATAATGAGAGTGCTGAGAATCATGAGGTATAGAGGAACAGTGATAGGAACCTGGCTCAGGGCTTGTCACCCAGAGGGCATTAGCTCCAGATGCTGAAGAGAGGATCAGAGACACATTTATCCCCAGATTCAGGTCATACTACATGTTCTCTGCAACCAGGGGAAGTATCTCTGGGAGAGAGTCAGGTTAGTTCTATGAACTTATAAGATGCCGTAACTCCAGCAGCAGATCATGCAGATGCCATAGGAGGGAACCTGTGGCGGCTACTTTGAGACCCAAGGAGGATAGGGGGCTGTGATACAGATGAGGCCCCAGGAGAGTCTACCCTAAGCATGAGGAATATACAACTCCCCATCTGTGGAAAATGCCCTCCATTCATGCCTATACCACCTATGTGGGGGTTCTGCCCATGTGCCACCTCTGCATGGGTTAGGGGACAAGTGATGACTGCCAACACCTGCAGGCAGTGGTTCCCATAGAGATTCCTAAGAGTGACAGTTTTCCACTTCAGGAAGAGTGGAATCCAAGGCCCTCAGCAACCTTAAGCCCTCCCAGGAGGTTTGGGCTCCATCTCAACTTTCCCCAGAGCCTACAGCCTGTATCTTGGTGACCAGGGACTTAAGATAAGGGCTATGTGTGAACAGGGAATAGGGGAGACCTGGGACAGAGTGACTGGAAGCAAATCTGGATTCAGGATCTGGTTTTGACCACTGGACTGACTGCTGTCATTGTTACCAGGTGTCTACAAAATATTGATAAAATGAATATATTGGCAGTGAATGTCTTGAATCTGACAATGCCTCCCATCCCCATGTCTGAGGACTGCCTGTACCTCAATATCTACACACCTGCTCATGCCCGTGAGGGCTCTAACCTACCTGTGAGTAACAGGACGTGGTCATTCAGGAGTAGGAGGGCCTTTATTTCATAAGATTTTTTAAAGGATCAAGGTCCATCTGGTATTGTAAATCCTGATGAGAAGCCTCTCACTGTAAGATTCCTAAAGACCTTCTCACCCAGGTTGGGTAGCTGGCCTCTGGGCCTGGAAACACAGAGGCCTAGTTGCTCCAAAGTCAGAAGCTATGGCTATTTGGTGGGCCTGGGATTCCCTCAGCTAACCTGTGTCCAGAAAACACATTTTATGTCCAAGAGCTATATTCTGTGGCCACCAAAGACCTCAACCATTAGTTATCTGTTGGGTGAATAAGAATGGAAGACCCTTGATTAATGTTCATGTGAGATTTCAGGGAACACCCCTTTTCTTTCCATCCCTTCTAGAGGGATCCTAGGAGTAATACAATGAAGCTTTGAAATATGGGGCTGATTCCAAATGATGACAGGCCTTATCTTCCTAATCCAACCTAGGTTTCTCACTCATGGCCCAGATCATGGCACCTGTTGGGGTTCTTCTTACTAGGTTGATAGCTGTACAAGTAAAAGCAGTAGAGAGTCTAGGAGTCACCCCAACAGGGTTTGAGCTGGCTGAGACCCATGTGGCATCTGTCTTGATTTCCCCAGGTGATGGTGTGGATCCATGGGGGTGCACTAGTTATAGGCATGGCTTCCTCATATGATGGATCCATTCTTGCAGCCTTGGAGGACATAGTAGTGGTCACTATCCAGTATCGCCTAGGTGTCCTGGGCTTCTTTAGGTAAGCCTTGAGCTGGGCTGGGAAATGGGGACTGAGCAAAGCCAGAGCAGGCCTCTGAACCCTGTCCTTGCTACTTTTCAGCACTGGAGACCAACATGCCACTGGCAACTGGGGTTACCTGGACCAAGTGGCCGCCTTACACTGGGTGCAACAGAATATCTTCCACTTTGGAGGCAACCCCGACCGTGTCACCATTTTTGGCCAGTCTGCAGGTGGCACAAGCGTGTCTTCACATATTTTGTCCCCCATGTCCCAAGGACTCTTCCATGGGGCCATCATGGAGAGTGGGGTGTCTGTGGTGCCTGGTCTCATCTCTAGCTCATCTGAGGCCATCTCCACAGTGAGTGCTCTTAACCACACCAGCGCAGACATCCTCCCTCTCCTCTCATCTTCTGTTGTTCTGATGCTCTGTCTGTTAAGTGAAGACAACAAGAACAGTTGAGGTGCTTTGGGACCTGACTGTAGCCTTCCTGGAGAGTACTGAAGGACTCAGGGGTCAGAATCCATACAGCTCTTCCTCACAGAAGCTGAGGATGTTCTGTGCACAGCAAAGCTGCTCCCTAGGACACCCATGGTGGGCAGAACCATGTAGCAGGAAGAATGGCTTGGCTCACTGAAACCTCTGATTATCAGGGAACTCAAACAATTTCACACCTGCACAGATTTACAGAGTATACTATGAGATTAAGGGACCTTAATGGGGCCTTAGGCATACTCCTTTCCCTGCCTGGAAGGGTGAGCCTATCCCTGCCTGGTCCCTTTACAGATGGTAGCCAACCTGTCTGCCTGTGAGGAAGTAGACTCAGAGGCCCTGGTGCGGTGCCTGCAGGGCAAGAGTGAAGAAGAAATGCTGGATATTACCAAGGTCAGGCTTAATGGTCTTGGATGGGATGCAAGGGGCTGATAGTATGTGGGGCAGGAAGGCCTCAGTGCCATTCAGACTCCCAGGGACTTTCTGCACATCTCCACACCATGATATCTGTTAGTCGCAGATATTAACTGGCATACTAGGCCATGTAGAGCCAAGCACTGGACCTTTTAAGCTGAGCATTTGGGGAAGAGCCAGGCAGAAATATGAGACACCCAGAGGACATAAGAAATTTTCTAGAACTTGGCCTTAATTCCCGACCTTCATTTTTCCCTCAGACCTTCAAGATCATCGCTGGTATAGTGGATGGAAACTTCCTGCCCAGGCACCCCTGGGAGCTACTGGCCTCTGCTGATTTTCAACCTGTCCCCAGCATCATTGGTATCAACAATGATGAGTTTGGCTGGATCATCCCCAAGGTGAGGTCCATCCCCAACTCCCTGTCTGAGTAGCTCTAGGGGGATGTTAGATGTTTGTAACTTCAAGCTCATCTACCCACATCATGAGCCTCTTCTCCCTACTACCCAGGGCATGAGCAATATTGACACCAAAAAGAAAATGGACAGGGAGACTATGAAGTCTGTTCTGCAGCACACAGCAACACAGATGGTGAGGCTCCTGGTGTTCTGCCACCATGGACTGGGCAACTCTATTTCCTGCCATGCAGCCACCCCCATGAATAAAGGCTGATATATATGTGTGTTTGTGGATGAGGTCAATGCAGAGCTTGATCTTTTGATCCATTTCCAGTCACATTCCCAACTCTATCTCCCCACTCTGAGCCTTCTGTCTCCCTGCCTCAGAGCAATTTGGCCTGACTCTCCCTGATCCCTCTGGTCTAGATGTTGCCTGCTGAATTTGGAGACCTGGTGATGGAAGAGTATGTAGGAGACAATGAAGACCCCCAGTATCTCCAAGCCCAGTTCCAAGAGATGATGGGAGATGCAATCTTTGTGATCCCTGCACTCCAAGTAGCACATTTTCAGCGTGAGTACATCCCTAACTGAGGCCTGATTGCCTAGGGGCTAGCTCAGAGCTCTGGGTCCAAGATGAGCTCTCTCATGTCCATTTATTGACCCATATCTTTATCAAGTTGCTGAGGTAACACACTTGATGGCCCTCTTTTAGGTACTTCTTGACTGGCCAAACAAACTGACATCTACTAATTTTACAGTTAAGGAAAATGAATTAGTAACATTCAGTTCCTTGACTAGTAACTACACAACTAGGAATGCCAAGGCTGTGGTTTAACTGAGATGCTTTTCCTAAACCCTTGTTCCAGTCTAGGAGCCCTACCCCACTGTCCAGAATCCAGCAGCATTAAACAAGCTGTCTTGTCACCAAGGAGAGGCAGAAGAGCTCCAGGGGAGGGGCTACCATGTCATAGCCTGTCCACATCCCCAGGTTCCCATGGCACAGTCTACTTCTATGAGTTCCAGCATCGGCCTAACTTCCTCAAATACTCCAAGCCACCCCATGTGAAGGCTGACCATTGTGATGAGATGTTCTTTGTCTTTGGATCCTTGTTCTGGAATAACAAAGGTGAGTTTTCCCTGATCTTCAAGAGATTGGATGGGGCCATAGTTGAGTCCCTGAAGGGTAACTGCCCTCAATTTTCAGAGGTTCAGAGAGAGGAAAGGATTAGGTGTCCACCATACTATAATTCAGTCTGTGCCAGGATTAAAATCTCAGCCCCTTCTACTCTGGCCTCTGCCATCTCCATTTGTCCCCAGCATATTTGCAGGAAGGAGGAAATCTTGAAGAAAGAAGGGTCCTTCTAGGCACCCTGGTCAGTGGAATCCATGTTGATGAGTATGTGGGTGCTTGTCTTCCTCTCTGAAGTTGACCTCACTGAGGAGGAGGAGCTGCTGAGCAGGAGGATGATGAAGCATTGGGCCAACTTTGCTCGAAATGGGTGAGAGGATGCCCCCCACCTCCCCAGGGTGTGTGAACCTGTCAGGATCTCTCTTTGTGGTGTCTTCATTAGCATATTTGTGTCCTTAGTCACATGATAAAAGCCTCCCTGCTCCAGGACTGATATGGACATAGGCAGAGAAGGACTTTGTGGGTGCCAATCATTTATCCCTCTGCCAGTGACCTGGACAGTGGGCCACAGTGCTGTGGTACTGTCACAGCCTGCCTCTGAGAGGGTGGGTGAAAACAGGGCCACTATCCTGCTCCAAATAAAGGGAACCCTAGAAGGAAGTCCGTGCATTCCCATATCTGGAAATCCCCTGTGCATCATTCGGGTCCCCTGGCCAACTTGGCTACCCGGCCCAACCCAAATCAGGCCTCTGAGGTCTGGGCTCTGCAGGGCTCAGACTGACCTCTCCTCCCACATTGGGAGGTGTGTCCACAGGAACCCCAATGGCCAGGGCCTTCCCCACTGGCCTGCACTGGACCATGAAGAGCTGTACCTGCAGCTGGACCTCCAGCCTGCTGTGGGCCATGCCCTGAAGGCTTCCAGGCTGAAGTTCTGGACAGAGACCCTTCCCCAGAAGATCCAGGAGCTAAAGGGAGCTGGGAAGAAGCACACAGAGCTGTAGCTCCCTGTGTGGGGAGAGCATGGTGGTCTTGAATGAAGGTGGGGTCTGCCTGTGGTATCACACACCTACTGAGGAGCTTGAATTGACTCCATATGCACACAGCCATTCATCCTCTCTTTGTCCATCCACTCAGCCAACACTTTGGAAGAACCCACTGCATAATGCTCATTGCCAGGCCTTCAGTGTGTACATTCCAAAGAAGCTGTGGGTGGGTAAGTCCCATTGGATGCCACCTTCCTCCACACCCATTGAGCCTGGGCCCCTCCTTCCTTCCTCAGATCACCTTTTCTCCACCCTGTGTTTCTCCCCCCCAGAGCCACATCTTTACCAGTTTGAGAAAGGTGCTCTGGGAATACTGCTCTCACTCACATGTCAGAACCCCACATCCACATCTCAGCAAGGGCCTGTATTCTCAGATCTATAAATTGCTAATAGGAAATCTGGATGCCAGAAGCTCCAATGTCTTAGTGTGTTCAGATACTATTTTTTTTAAAAGCACGAGCATGATAGTCTGTTTGGCAGAAGTTAATTGCTCTCAGTTTTAGAAGTTGTGAAGTCCGGGAGATGTGCCAGCAGATTTGATACCTGGTGAGGGTCTGCTTTCTGGGCTTTCTAGAGTAACTTGTCACTATTTCCCTATATGACAGAAGGGGCGACGGAGCTCTCTCAGGCCTCTTTTATAGGTACCAATCCCATCCCTCTCCCGAAGACTTCCCTCCTTAATACCGTCACAGTGGAAACTGGTATCTGTATGTGACAATCTGGGAGGTAAAACTTCAGACCACCATACATAATGCTTCCAAATCTTAGCCACTGAGGCTATGACTAATAAAAATGTGGAAGTCTCTGCACCCAGTTCTTGCCCTTGTAAAGTTTTTAATTAACATAAAACAACCCACTTACTCATTTATTTGTATCCCAAAGAGGTGAGTGGTCCCATTCTGTGAGAACAAGACTGAGCATGGTGCCCAGAGTCTGCACCGTCAGGAGTGTGTCCAGGAGGCCACTTTCCTCAGTGGTTTGTCTCCTGAGTTTGCTCTTTATATCTTATTCTGCAAGTGCTCTAGGGCCTACAGCTACACAATTATAGCACATACATGAAGGGTTTTGTCTCCAGGGCGTATTCTAGAAGTGGGATTGGAAAGTTAAGAAGTTCCAGATATGTCTCACAGAAGAGATTCCTGTCTTTGCCTCCCTGAAGGCTTTGCTATCCAAGAAGGTATCCTCCTGCTTTTCAGAATTCCCTTTGAAACCTTCTGAGACCCTGAACATCCCCTACTCACCGTGGGTGTCCACGGGATTCATTTTTCTTCTCACCTCATTGCTGTCCCTAAACACTTTTTGGCCCCTGCAATAAAATTCCTCTCCTGTATTTTATTTTAGCTCATTGTGTAAAGATGCCAAAGGCTCAACCTGCCTCTTTATTCCCCCAATGCATTTTCTCTCTGTCATTAAGAAGCTATTTCACTTATTCCCCTGACCCTGACACCCTCCCCATTCTCTTACCTCTGACCAGCTTGTCCTGCTGGGGCACCAGTTTTTTCCAGGGAGAGCATCCTTGTTCTTTCCTCCACTGCATTTAAGCTCAACCACAGAGACTTTCAAGTCTAGACCTTTGGGTTGAGGAAGACTTTCACACTGTCCAATCTGGGCACCAGGAGGCAAACCAGGACAACCTTAAACTGGGCTGACTCACTTAGCCGAGGGTAGAGACCTTCCTTTTAGGCTTATTGGCCCACATGCCGATAGTGCTCCACTGTGAAGGGAAAGCTTTACAGAGCCCCTGATGCAGGCAGACTTCTGTGTGGTTTTCAGGCTGCAGCTTCCCAGGACAATACCCCAAGCTGGATTCCCTGGTATTTTAAACTTGAAGGAGTTATCTTGCCTTTTTAAAGCTATATTGTGGAGTAATTTGTTTGTTTGTGGGTTTTTTTTTTTTTTTTTTGCGGTACTGGGGATCGAACTCAGGACCCTGCGCTTGCTAGGCAGGCGCTTATTCCACTGAGCTATATCCCCAGCCCGTTGTGGAGTAATTTGTACACAGTTAAATTTACCCATTTTCACTACATAGTTTGGCAAATGTGAGTAAATGTATGGAGCATCCAATCAACAACATATCAAATATAAGGATGTTTCTTTCACCCCCAAAATTTCCCACACTCTTTTCAAAGTCAGTCATTGCCTTGAATCCTTCTCCATAGCAACCATTTAATTGATTTCTGCTGCTGTAGTTTGCTTTTGCTTAACTATCACACAGAAGAAATAATTGTGACTGACTGTCATTTTGTTTAATGTTTCTCAATGTCAAGCTGTATTTGTTTCCTTTTATTGTGGAGCAGCATTCCATGTATGGATATACCAATCACATTTTTTCCCTCAGTACTAGGAATTGAACCCATGAGTCCAAGTGTTAGTGAGAATATGGGTCTTAAATCTGATTGTATTTGAAAATGTGTGGTGAGATCTCATTGCAGATGTTCCCTGGCCTCTTCACCTCTGATTCCATCTTCCTCTTCTCACTGTTCCTCTCTCTCTCTCTGTTTCTCTGTTTCTATTTCTCTATCTCTCTCTCTTTCTCATTCTCTCTCTTTCTCCCTCCATCTACATGACTCTGTATGTGTGTGTGTGTGTGTGTATATATATATATATATATAAAATACATGTATACAACCACTTATACCCCGCATCCCAACAAGTAACCTGCTGAGGTTCTTATTTCCTTCATTCCATATTTTACTGTTACCTTGATCAACAAAATGTTCAGGTCTCCCCATCATGGGTGAAGTAGTCACAGAGCACATATGGACCTTCACTCACCCAGCAGTGCTAGGCAGCAGCCCTGGATTAGGAAGAAGCACTGTGTTATCCAGTTAACATAAGGAGCTTGAACCATGAGCCTGAGCTGGGAGGAGATGGAGATCTCTCAGTACCAACAGCCTAGAAGTTGATCAGAAGGTCAGAAGAATTAGAGGAAGAGAGAGCATCTGCCCAGGCAAGGGCTGGGACCGTGACTTCAGCCACAGTGCCTTGGAAGACAGACATTGAGTCAACAACAGGCCTTGCTGATCGGGTGAGGGTTACAGAGGGCAGTGGTCTGAGCGCGCCGGTCACACAGACACAGATTAATGCTCATTGCTCCTTCCCTGGCACTGAGAAGGGACCCGGACAGCTCTGAGTTGTGAGGCCCTGTGGGGCACTGGAATGCAGAGGCCAAGGCAAATTTGCAGGACATTAAGGCCATCTGAGGTGAGGTGAGCACGACACCCATTCCTCTGGGTAGTCAGGCTGCGCAGGCCCCCCCAGACTCAGGTTTTTTCTCTCCACCCCTGCAGGCTCAGGATGCCTCAGAATCTTCTCAACTCCTCTTCCTTCCGTGAGAACCGAAGGCCCAGGAGTTGGCTGTCAGTTCCCCAGCACCAGACCAGCACACCTGAAATTCATGTTTCTATAGTTAATAATTGACTACGAACTTGATCTTGGTCATGGGCTGATAGAGCAACTATAGAAATGCCACAGTCACATGTATGCTTCAAAAAACAACCAAAAAATATTTTTAATTACAAACAATAAGCCAGGACCAAGACTGAAGGCTTTTCTATCCAGGAAGGTATCCTCCTGCTTTTCAGAATTTCTCCTGAAGACTCCTGAGACCACTCCCAGGGTGACATGTAAGAAGAAGCATACATGGGACCTCACACAGGAATTATAAGAGATTAACAAACTCTTAAAGGGGCCCCAGTGAAGTGTAGGTCCTGAAAAGAAGCCATCAGGATGAAGCTGTCGCACATTCCTGCGTTTGTTCAAGCTGTGCCCTCCACTCTCCTCAGAGACTGTTCTCACTCCCCATCTGTAGGGGTCCTCATCTTATACCTCTTCAGAGAAGCACTCCTGGCTTTTCCAATTATAGCTTTCTGCTCCCTCTTCTCTACCCCAACTCCGCCCTTGGGTCTGTGACTGCACGAACAGACACAGTGACTCTAGGTTTAAGGCAAGGTCCTGGTATCTTGGTGGGGCTGCAGTAGGCACACAGATCTTTAGGAGAAGACAAAAATGGAAGGGTAATGGGGGACATGGCCATGGCCACAACTTCTGGCCCATAAGGCCTTTGACCCTTTAGTTCTATTCTCCTGCCAGACTCACCTTTCCCAGCCCCATTAGACCTTGACCATTATTAGGTTGAGGCAAAGGCAACTTTTGAGAGAGATTGGCAGGAAAGAAAGTGGTGACAGCAATAGAAGAGGATGTTTGTTGTGCTATAAATGGGAGCAGAAAATGCAGGAACAGCTGAGGAGAAAATGGGTCAAAGGTAATTTTCTGGTGTCCCATGTATGTACGTACTTATCTATTGATTGTTTTTTTGAGATAGGTCTCATTATGTAGTTCAGACTGTGCTTGAACTCACTATGTATCCCAGGCTGACCTTGAATTTGCACCAACCTTGAATTTGCAGGATGCCTTAGCCTCCCAAGTGCTGAGGTTACAAGCTTGTATCACCACACCCAGCTCTGGTGTTGCTCTTAGACAGCAGGTATTTGCAGCAGATGGGAGGCATACAAAACTGACAGTGCAGAAGAAACAGTCTCAAGGAAGTAGAAAAGGAAGGATCTGGTTTTCTTGACCTGGGGCTCATTGTGTTAGAGTCACGTCTCAGATCTGGGACTGAGATGAGACAAATGGGCTGATTGTTATGGTATATGCCTATAATCCAAGCATTCTGGGAGGCCAAGGCAGAAGAGTCACAAATTCACACCCATCCTGGGCAGCTTAGTGAGACATCTCAAAATAAAAAATAAAAGGCAAGGGATATAGTTCAGTGGTGGAGTGCTTGCTTAGAATTCACAAGGCCCTGGGTTCAACCTTCAGTACTGCAAAAATGAAGGAAGGAAAGAAGGAAGGAAAGAGTTGGGATGCAATTCAGTGTGAAGGCTCTGTGTTCAATCCCCAGTAACCCCTCCCTTGCTGATCTGCTCAGGATAATGGGAAAGATGCCCCACAGGCATCTGAGCCTCCTGCTGTGTGGCCCTCCGTGGCCCTCCTCTTACTGACAGAGACCTAAAAGTGCTCTTTCTTTCAATAACTGGGCAAGATTGTTCCCTAGGCTCCTTGGACAGGGCCACCCTTAGATTATAACTGCTGATAACATTACCAATCAGCTGAGGGTTATTTTGCTCCATTTGGATGGAAATCATAAATCTGCAAAGTGCAAATCTGCTAGTGGCTCTGATAGCATTGGATAATGCTATATGATACTCTGACAGGTGCTGGTCTCTGTGGCTGATCTTCATTAGCTGGTCTCTGGATTTCCTCAGGGCTGACAGCCCCTGGCATTTATTGCCCTTTCTTTGAAATGATTCATCTGTCCACATTATTCGGGATGAGAATCCTGAGTGGATTTATAGGTCCTTCAGAGCCCAGATGCCCAAGAAATAAATGAGGAGAAGCTTTACAGGACCAGATGGAGGCTTTATTTTAACAGGACCTTGGGGCAGCACAGGAGGGGCAGTATGGCAGACAGAGCCTAGAAAACTAGCCAGACAGATGTGAGGGGAAGGCTGCTCATACAGCAGCTGGGGGTCTGTAATTGGTCCAAGTTCAGGCCGATGAATTCAAATTCAAGCATCCGGATCAGTGGAGGTCCAGGCCTGTGATTAGCTCAAGTGGGGTGGGGCTCCAGGACAGCAGCTGTCATGGCAGATTCAGTGAGAGGACAGGGCAGCATCAGCTCTTTGACTGACAGCTATGTCTCTGAGAAAAAATGGCTGGGCTGAAACCAGGTAATCTGGAGGGCTAGCTGTGTTCACTGTAGCTGATTGAGGTTTGGGGAGTTTGGGGTTGTTACAGTGGACCCAGGTCTCTCCCTCCCTGATTTTATCCTTGTTAGGGTGGTTCCCTTCCCCCACCTTCTTAAAGAGGCAGCAGCAGTAACAGAAATGCTGACAGTAAGAGAGGGCACCACAGCTGATAACTGAGCTGCATTCCTGTCCAAATGACCGGGAGGAGAGTGTATTCTAAGTAACCAGGGAGGACACTGAGGTAAGTTGCCTACATCCACTGAGGGAGAAGGTGAGAAAGAGCCAAAGAAAATGGGCTCAGAGCATGACAGCCATTGGATAAACCATGCCCCTCTGTGTCTGGCACAGGAAAGGGGGAAAGTCAGGCTCTTCTCTGTCCCATTTACTGTGACCTGATCCACAGCTCTTTGCAGCTGTGGTCCAGTAGCCCAGGTCCCTCATGCCCATGAAGATGTGTGCACATAATACAGATTCTGAGGATGTTCAGAATGCAAAAGTTATAAGATGTTGGCCACTTCCTTCAAGATTTCAAAGGAAAGCCTTTGAGGCCAGGAAGAAGTCTGCTACAGGCCCGAGTCCCCGCAGGGAGTCCCTAGTATGGCAATGCCTAAAGCTATGAGGTGCAATCTAAGCGGGGATCCCAGAAAGGCCAAGAAAACAGCAGTGCAGCACAGCATCCTTGGAAAGCAGCAGGCAACCGCCCAAGGGTCAGCAAAGTTGTAAACCTTGGGCAACCACACCTTGCTTCACCGTGTACAAGGGATGAACTTGAAGATTTAGCATTTAATGTTGGCCCTGCTGGTTTTCGGTCTGGCTTTGGGACAATTACTCCTTTTGACTTACCTATTGCTCCCTTTTGGATAGCAGTATTAACACTCTCTCTGTCCTGCCATTGTAGCTTGTAAGTGTAGACTTAATTTCTGTCTTTGATATTATTATTTTATAGGGACTAAAAGCTGAAAGCTTTTGCCTACAGTTTTAGAGGAGCCTTTGGGCTTGGTCTTTTGAATGATATGGGACTAAGTTAAGACCTGGGACTACTGAGGTTGGGAATTCATCTTGCATTGTGAGAGCCTGAACCTTGGGACCAGGGATGGAATAGTATGGTTTGGATACTATTTGTCCCCACAAAGTTTCATGTGTTAAAAATCTTGGTCCTTAGGGTGGCAATGGGAGGTGTTGAACCTTTAAAAGTAGAGCTGGTAGGAGGCCCTTAGGTCATTAGAGGTGTGTCCTTGGATTGTGCCAGCCTCTCCCGGACTTCTACTTTTGCAATGTGATCTTTGCCTCCTGCGTGCATTTCTACTACTCACTATGAGAGCTGAGCTGATCCTGGTGTCAAGCCTTTGAATCTCCAGAATGGTAAGCTAAAAAAAGCCCCTTTTCTTTATAAAATTAGCCTGCCTCCATACAAGGTGCTCATTCCAACTTCTGCAGCTTCTGCCCAGATTCAGCTGTGAGGAGCAGGGGACAGTGGTGAAAGCTGGGTCTGGTGTCCTGGTCTGGGCGGCCTGTCTGCTCTTGACATTTCCTGCCACAGCTATTGGTAAGACACACACACACTGTGTTCACAAGAGTAGGAGCTCCTGGGTCAGGGGATTGGATGGGCAGAGGTAAGAGAGGTAGGGACAGGGAGCGTAGGCGGCTTGCTCACGGAAAAGGTCTAGTCTGGAGGAATGACAAGGACTGTACCCCCTCTCCGGGCCAGGGCTCTGCCTTTGCTATCTGTGTGATCCCCAGGGTAGCCCTTCCCAGAGACATAATTGCCCTTATTTCTTAGGAGGACCCAGGTTGTATATTAATCAGGTATGGTAAGATAAGCAGATAGGCAAAGAACTGCCACAATGAAAGAAGCATACTCAGTACCCTGGAAACAGGCGACACCTCATATCCCACAAGGCCACAGAGGGAAAGCCACCAAGTGGCTGTGAGAACAAGGGGGAAATGTAGGCAGGAGTGTTTATTAATGTTTCCACAGGCAGGAATAGGGGAAGCAGGCTAAGCAGATTTAGCATTGACTGACTTGAATAATATCAGAGGGTTTGAGGATGAGGCCTGTACCTAGTCACCTGGTTGCTGGCCCTGGATTGATCAGGACTAGTAGATAGCGACCAGGCATGTGAGGTGGGCTGGCGTGTGGCCCTAGCTCACCTCACAGCCGAATGCCTTGTTTTGACTATCCCTAGAGGGTCTATCAGGCTCCAGATGTCACAGAATCAGAATACAGAGAGTAAAGATAGGATTATTATACCTTAGATAGCAGAGGAGTCATCTGAGGTTCAAGTAGGTAGTGGCTGGCCCAAGGCCCCAGGCCCTACAGCAGGTCTGGTTTGGCTGAAGGGGCTGGGAGTGATACCAAGGCAGGGACCAGGAAGTCAGAGGAGTCACAGGGCCCAGCTCATAGGCTTTCTGAGGAGGTTAGCAAGGTGCTGTGCTGAAAGTGCTCAAAACAGAGCCTGGCAGAATAGGCACTCGGAGAGCAAGTGTGTCCTTCATTACGAAAGTCTGTCTTCCACCCTTCCCCTCACAGAGGCTGAAAACTCACACTATGGTCCTCTGTCCTGCCCTCAGAGCCCCAAACTGCTCCGCCTGAGGTGGAAACTCCCCTGGGCTATGTGCGAGGCCGGCAGGTGGGCGTGAAGGGCACAGACCGCCTTGTGAATGTCTTCCTGGGCATCCCATTTGCGCAGCCTCCCCTGGGGCCTCTCAGGTTCTCCGCCCCACAGCCAGCACAGCCCTGGGAAGGTGTGCGAGATGCCAGCACTGACCCCCCAATGTGAGTAGCCTGGATGGAGGTGGATAAGCAGGCAGGTTGGGGAGCAGATGGTCTAGCTGACATCATGGGTGGGGCTGACCAGCTATCCCTTGGTTCCTTCTTGACTGCAGGTGCATGCAGGACATAGAAAGAATGAACAATAGCAGATTCTTACTCAATGGAAAGCATCAAATGTTCTCTATTTCTGAGGACTGCCTGGTCCTCAACATCTACAGCCCAGCTAAGGCCACTACGAAGTCCAAGAAGCCGGTATACAGCCCAGAGGGACCTGTTCACCTATTCAGCCCCACCCTGCCCTTCTCTCCCTCCCCATCCCTGCTCCCAAACCACTCCAGGGATCCTGAAAATGCCCTGGGCTGGTGGATGGGCAGCTGGGTCCCTGAAAACTGGGAGTCACTGTCCCATGGCCACCTCTACAGGTCATGGTGTGGATCCATGGAGGTTCATTGATGGTAGGCTCTGCCACCTCCCAGGATGGATCAGCCCTGGCTGCCTATGAGGATGTGGTAGTGGTCACAGTTCAATACCGCCTTGGGATCCTTGGCTTCTTCAGGTGACACAGCTGGCCTGGCAGAGGGCTGACTTAAGAAAAAAAAGAAAACAAGAACCTAGAGTATAGGTCCAGAGCCTGAATGGAAGGCCATGCACCACTCCTGCTTTGAATAGAGGAGGATACAATCCAGGCATAGTAGCATACACCTATAATCCTAGCACTCTAGGAGGCTGAGACAGAAGGATTACAAATTTAGGCTCATTCTGGGCAATTTTTATTGAATTGGCAGCACTCTGCCTCAAACAAAAAATGAAAGAAAGAGTTGGGCATGTAGCCCAGTGTGGAAGCCCAGGGTTCCATCCCCAGTACTGCAGAATAAAAATAAAGAGAAAAAGAATATTGCTTCCCAAAGTGCATTTCAGGGGAGGGGCCCAAATAAGGCCAGAGTTATACACTGAACGTGGCCCCTTGATAAAATGGGTATTAAGTTCTGGGAGGGAGCCCATGTTCCAGCAGGGTATAGGGACAAAGAGCAACAAGCTCTGGCAACCACCTGAGAGCCGGCCCGGGCTAGCTGCCCTGTGAGGCCTGCCCTTACCAAAGACTGGGCACAGGGACAAGAAGCATGATTTAGACTCAGGACAGACTTTGGGAGGAGAGAAGGGTCAACCCTTCCCATAGCTGATTCAAAGTGAACCCCAAGGAGTATGGGAGGTGTCAGGGAACCAGCTTAAATTAAATACTGCTTTGCCCTGCCCCTAGCACTGGGGACAACCATATGCCCGGCAACCAAGGCTTCCTAGATGTAGTAGCTGCTCTACGTTGGGTGCAGGAGAACATCACTCCATTTGGGGGTGATCCCAACTGTGTCACAATCTTTGGTGGATCTGCAGGTGCCTTAATCGTCTCTGCCCTGGTGAGTTGCCACAGGCA
The DNA here is from genome assembly GCA_004027595.1 of Dinomys branickii. Lineage (NCBI taxonomy): Eukaryota > Metazoa > Chordata > Mammalia > Rodentia > Dinomyidae > Dinomys > Dinomys branickii. The sequence goes on from PVLD010008510.1 coordinate 16,607, forward strand.
GCTAGCAATTGTGGTTGGGACCCCAGACTTCTCCTCTGCCCTCTGCTGACCATGGCCTGTCTGCTGTTCCCAGGTCCTGTCTCCAATGGCCACAGGACTGTTCCACAGAGCTATAGCACAGAGTGGAGTCATCTTTTCCCCAATGCTGACAATGTCTGACTCATGGCTCAAGGTTCAGGTCTGTATTTCCTTCATTTTATTCCATGTGTTACCCACACCCCAACGTGTGCTGGCCCGGAGGCCTCAGAGTTAGGAATGTTCACCTATAGTGAGCTCCTTGTTCCAGAGAGGGGCCCACTATGATAAAGAAAGCACATCTCTTATGGAAACTTGGAGAAAACAACAGTGCATTCCTGGGGGTGGGCAGTTGGGTGTGACTTTCTGGAGGAGACCACTCCTGAACAGACTATCTCTGGCCCATTCCCCAAGGCAGGGTCTTGGGGAGCACACCTCTCCCCAAGAATGCTTGGGGATCCCTGCATTCCCAGCCCCTGCTGCCTAACGGATCTCCATTCAGCCTCCAGATCCCACCCTCAGTCCTCTTTGAGGGCCTTGTGAGAAGTCACCATGGGATGCCACAGAGGTTTTCCCAAGTAGGCATTGCACCTGCTCAGGCTGCAGATGTAAGGCAGTGATGGTCCTGAAAGCAGAAAGGGACCTCACAGGCCATGCCAGGAATCTTCACTGGATCAGAGGGCTGGAAGAAACAGGGCAGCCACATGTCTAAGCTACTTGGACTGCAGGATGGGCTACAGAAAGCAGTCTTGGAGGCGGAGAGGCCAGGGAGACAGTCAAGGCAGAATCCAGAAAAGAGACAGTAATGAGGTGGGGTTGCCATGAGCTTGGGGAGAGAGGCAAATGGGAGGCTGTGTCAGTGACCTCACCTGGGCCCAGCTCCCAGCTGCAGCGGAGGAGTGGACTGGACATTGGAACCACTGAGTACAGGAGGACCTGGGACCTTCAGCAGGGCACATTGCTTCTTGTCTGCATAAGACAAATTTAGGCTCCCCCAGGGTGAGTATCTCCCAGCATCTCCCATCACCTGGTTGTGGCTGAGAGAGATTGTCTCCACTGTGAACTTGAGGTCCTTCCCTGGGTCCCCTGAAGCTCATTTGTGCCTCCATCCTCACTTCCCACCAACCCCCTGGCCCTGTTCCATCCTCCACATTCCCGCCATTTCCTGTCAGAGCGTGCCCCCACTGATGCCCTCCTGCTCCAACCCCTTCTCATGGCCTCACTCCACAAAGTATTGTTACACAGAAAAGGACACAGTTCACAGAGGGGAAATATTCTCACAGAGTGAATAATCAACCCAAATCAACACAACCAAATATGAAAGATCTCCACCAGGCCTGTCTGGGCTCCATAGTAAGTTGAAGGCCAGATTGAACTACATGGTGAGAGTTCATCTCAAAAACTCAAAACAGAAAGAAAGAAAGGAAGGGAGGGAAGGAGGGAGGGAGGGAGAGAAGAAGGAAGGAAGGAAGGAAGGAAGGAAGGAAGGAAGGAAGGAAGGAAGGTTAGTTCTCAGGGGTCAGTCACAGTTTGGTGTCACTGAGGTACACAGAGAGTGTCTTGGTTATTTTTCTCTTGTTGCTGAGACAAAATACCCGACACCCAAAATTAAGGAAGGAAAAGTTCATTCAGCTCACTGTGGAAGTTTCAGTCCATACTCAGATGCTCCTAGGCAGGGTGGCACATGGCAGAGGGCAACTCTTCATGGCAGTGGAAGACAGCAAAAGCAGCAAGAGCAAAAGGGGGTGAATGGCAGCAAGCAGCTTCTCTCTCCCTTATCTATGCAAACTACCCTCCCCACGCTGGGTGGAGCACTCACACCCATAATCCCAGCACTGGATCATGGATCAATCAGAAACTCTAAAAGCCCACCCCATGACTGCATGAGAATTTGTGGGGACATCCAGACACAAACCATAACAGAGGATAAAGAAGATCTCCCATAGGTGGTGGCAAATTTGTGGCCAGGCTTGTACTTGTGATATTATAGACCAGTCCTACAGATGCACCCTCTTTCCATAAGAAGGCAGAGGTAGGGGGCTGAGAAGAAGCAAGATGTTTCTATCTGTCCCCAGAGCCTTGCAGACTCTTTGGCCTGCAGCTCTGACTCGAAGACTGAGCTGGTGCAGTGCCTTCAGCAGAAGAAGGTAGAGGAGCTGATCCTTACCAAAGAATCGGTACGCCACTTTTTGGGGGATGGTGACAGGCTGAAACACGGAGGGGCTCCTGTCCAGCTCCTGCAGGGACAGATGGGAAGTCACCAGTGCTGGATGGGACTTGGGAAAGCCACCCACAAGAGGAAAGTGCTGAGGGCTGCCCCAGGCCCCAAGGGTTGGTCCTGTCCAGGCACTGGATCTGCTTGGAAGCAGCACTTATGCAGGTCTCCTGACTCCCTCTGGGCCTCCAACTCGTCATTTCCACCTCATTTTCCCTGAAGGCTCAGCCACTCAAACCTATAGCTAGGTGACCCCTGGGGTCTCATCCTTTGAGGCTTGGTCCTGACAGGGGCATTGGGGTGGGGATGGGGGATGCTTTGCTTTCTCCTGCAGAAAATGAGAAGCCCTACCTACACCATCGACGGCGCTTTCCTTCCCAAAAGCCCTGAGGAGCTCATGAAGGAGAGGCAATTCCACCCTGTGCCCTTCCTCATGGGTGTCAATAATCACGAGTTCGGATGGCTCATCCCCAGGGTGAGTGTCTCCCAGCACCACTGCCCTTCGAGGCCCTGACCATCATCACCACAGCCCTGTGTGCTGAGCAGTCCTGTTATTCCCATTTGGTAGGTGAGAAACTTGAGGCACACAGAGGTTTGACAGTCTCCCAGGTAAAGGTCATCCAGCTTCATTTTCACAAAGCAAATTTTCCATTTCCAGGGATCACACTTTGTACAAAAAGGTCTTCTGGGCAATATCAAGCCTCAGTACATTTCTGCTGGTGTCTGGTTTACACATCAGGTTCTGTGAGATTGTTAGGGTGATTTCTGTACTTCCCTGACTGACTAACCAAGACTCAGGGTTCAGACAGCCTTAAGTCCCTGGGGACTTCACGGGCCTTCCAGTCCATTTCAATGGCACAGAATTCCCCACAATATTTCCATATCACTCTTTCCCCCCAGACATCTTGCATCATTCTCATTTGTCTACTCATGTTCTTAGCAATCACTTTTTAAAACATTTTCAGTGCGGGGAATGGAACCCAGGGCCCCACGCATGCTAGGAAAGTGCTCTACCATTAATCTATACCCCCATCCAGTAATCACTTTTGAAACCTGCAAACCCACACAAAGGTTGCACTTTGGTTTTTGACCAGGTTCTAATTTTTGCCACTGCAGCTATAGTGCAGGGAATATCTTCATGTCTACGGTCTTTGTCCCCTGAGTTACTCCTTTGGAACCGATTCCCAGGAGAGGCATTTGCTTACAGTAGGAGGGACTCATGCAACCTCGACTTCCAACGATAAAGCTTTGTCATTTCTAGGCCAATGTCCTACTCTCTGGCAAGCAGCTTGACCCCCACTTTGTCAACTTATTGTTGTAAGCATAAATTTGACAAAAAGCCAATGTAGCTGGCTGCCAAGGCCTGTAAAGACCCAGTAGCAAGGATGGTTCTCAGAAATCTGTGGACCTGAGGGTTGCTCACTGCATCACTAGTGCAAGAGTTTCCTGACTCTCCTTGGTATCCATGTGAGCACAAGCGAATATTTTTCAGCCAGCTGAATATTAACTAAACATCCATAGTCAAAGCTTAAGCCATGGAAAGAAAGAAAGAAAGAAAGAAAGAAAGAAAGAGAGAGAGAGAGAGAGAGAGAGAGAGAGAGAGAGAGAGAGAGAGAGAAAGAGAGAAAGAGAGAAAGAGAGAAAGAGAGAAAGAGAGAAAGAGAGAAAGAGAGAAAGAGAGAAAGAGAGAAAGAGAGAAAGAAAGAAAGAAAGAAAGAAAGAAAGAAAGAAAGAAAGAAAGAAAGAAAGAAAGAAAAAGAGAGAAACCCTTCATGAAAATATCCCCACACACACTTCTTACATATGACCATTGCCATAGGAGATTCTAAATTTAACCCAGGTTTTTATTGCAACCTTAACAGCTTTTGCCAACCATCATTTTTTAAAGTATCTGCTCTAGCCAGGTGCAGTGGTACACACTTGCAATCCCAATTCCCAGGAAGCTGAGGAAAGAGGATTGCCATGAGTTTGAGGCCATCTTGGGCTGCACAGTGAGTTCAAAGTCAGCCTGGACCATACAACAAGTCCCCATCTCAAAAAAACACCCTTCTAAAATCAGTTTTTTTTTTTAGAACATAACATATGCAGCACAAAATTCACCTCTGTAAAGCATAATCTTTAGCACATCTCAGTATATTCACAGAGTTTTACAACCTTCACTGTTATCTTATTCCAGAACACTTGCATCACTCTAGAAAGAAGCCCAGATACCATCAGTCCACTCTAGTCCCCTCCCACGACCCCTGGCAAACACCACTGTACTGTTTATCTCAATCCACTTCTGTCAAATCTATTTATGCACCTAATCTGGACATTTCATTGAAAGGATAATGTAAAATAGATGTCTTTTGGAGTTTGATCCATTTTATGATGTTTTTCAAGGTTAAGTCAAGCTGTAGCATGTATCAGGCCTTCATTCCTTTTCATGGCCAGGGTATCAATTGTATAGATAGACATATCACATTTTGTTTATCTATTCATCAATTAATATACATTTGGATTGTGTCTTAGTTACTTTTCTCATTGCTGGGACAAAATAATTGACACCAACAAATTAAAAGAGGAAGAGGCTTATTTTAGCTCACAGCTCGTAAAGGTTTTCGGTCATAGTCAGGTGGCTCCAAGACAGGGTGGCATGGCAGAGGAGAAACCATTCATGGTGTGGCAGGCAGAAAGCAGCAAGCAGCAAGCAGCAAACCTTCCTTCCCCTTTTATTCCATTCGGGCTAAAAGCCTACTGTTTAGTGCCACCCATACTTAGGGTGGGCCTTCTATCTTCAGTAAATCCATTCAGCCACATGCAGAATTTTGCTAATCCAGTCAGTAGACTTATCCAGTTATCACACAACCATAATCCACATTCATATACCCTAGATCAAGTATCACACACCCATGATCCAGCCACCTTCCAAAGCCCCACCTATAAGCACATGAGGCTTTAAGGGGACATCTATATATAAGCCATAACAGATTATTTTCACCTTTTGGGCCATTATAGATAATTTCCTAAGAACAGTCCTGTATAAGTTTTTGTGCAAATACATTAATTTTCCATTACTATGAGGAAATACATGAGTCTGGGTAATTTTTAAAGAAAAAAGGTTTCTTTAGCTCATAGTTTTGGAGGCTGAAAGTACAAATAACCTGCTAATGACTCTAGTGATGCCCTCCCACTCCACATTCTCTAGCCTCATTCTATCACCAGATGGCAGGTTGGATCACAAGTGGCAGGAACATGTGGGACAAGAGAAATACAGAGAGACAGAGACAGACATACAGACAGAGACAGAGAAAGAGAGAGAGAGAATCACCAGACAGGAAGAGAGGGGCTATTTCACAACAAAATTGGCTCTCAGGAGAACTAAGCAGGAATCCTGTGAGTACTATGTTAATCTCTTCCAAACACAAGCTCCCAATGACTGAACACTTCCTACTAGTCCCCCTGTCATACAGATCCATCACATCCCACATCCCTATACTGCCACATGAATGGACCAAACTTCCTACACATGAACCCTTGGAGAACAGAGTATTGGAATTACAGGCATGTACCACCTTGCCCACCTGAGTTATGTGTTCTGAATACAAGTTTATCAGACATAAGATTTGCAAATACTTTCTTCTATTTTGTGGGTTGCCTTTTCACTTTCCTGGTAATGTTCTTTGCAAAAAAGTTTTTTCATCTTTATGAAGTTCATTTATTTTTTTCTTCTGTTGTTTGTGCTGTGCCTAATCCAAGGTTACAAAAATTTAGTCCTATGGTTCCTTCTAAGAATTTTATAATTTTAGCTCTTAACCTTTAGGTCTATGATTCATTGGAAGTTTTTTCCCCAGCACTGGGGATTGAATCCAAGCCTTCACACTGAACTACTTTCAAGCCCTTTTCTTATTTCATATTTTGACACAGGGTCTTGCTAAATCACTAAATTGCCAGGCCTGGGCTAAACTTGCAGTCCTTTTATCAAGCCGTCTGGAATTCTGGGAGTGCAGGCATGCACCACTATGAGAAGTTTTGAAGTTAATTTTTGTATATGGTGTTAGAGGTTCTCTTGCATATGGTTATCCAGTTGTCCCAACACCATGTTGTTAAAAACATTTCTTTCCTTATGAATTGCCTTCATGGTAGCCTTATGGAAGATCAGCTGACTGTAAATGTAAAAGCATAATTTTGAATTCTCAACTCTATCCCAATAATTTTTGTGTCTATCCTTAGGCCACTACCACACCATCTCAGTTGCTATGGTTTTGAAGTAAGTTTTGAGTTAGGATGAGGACATTCTCCATCTTTGTTCTTTTACAAAATTATCGTATTAGTTTACTAGGGTTGCCATAACAAAGTACCATCTGGGAGCTTAAACAACAGAAAGCTGTCATCTTAGTTGGACGTGGTGGTGCACACCTGTAATCCCAGTACTTGGGAGGCTGAGGCAGGAGAATTGCCACAAGTTTGAGGCCAGTCTGGGCTACATAGTGAGTTCAAGGCTAGACTGAACTACTTATTAAGACCCTGTCTCATTAAAAAAAAATGAATGAATGAATGAATGAAAGCTGCCATTTCACAGGATGGCTAAAAGTCTGAAATCAATGTATTAGCAAGGTTGGATTCCTCTGAGTGCTGTGAGGGACAATCAGTGTCTCTCCTGGATTCTGATAGCTTCAGGCATTCCTTGGCTTGTAGCATTTCTCCCTTCACCAAATCTTTACAATGACTTTCCTCTGCCTCTATTTCACCCTTATAGGGACATCAACCATAGGATTACCATTACCATTAATGATTACCTTTACAATCATCTTAATAGGGCTGGGGATATAGCTCAGTGGAATAAGCGCTTGCCTAGCAAGCGCAGGGTCCTGAGTTCCATCCCCAGTACCGCCAAAAAAAAAAAAAAAAACAATCATCTTAATATAAGTGGATTAGCTTCCTAAGGACACGTTCTCCAGACAAGCTCACCTTCTGAGATACATGTACTGAGTGTCTCAGTTACTTTCTTATCACCAAGACACAACACCCAACACCCACAACACAAAAAGGAAAGATTTGTTTTGGATTACAATTGGTAGAGGTTTCAGTCCATAGTCTCAACTAGCATATCGGAGGATAAACAGGAAGCACAGACAGATCAAGAGAAGAGAGAGGGAGACAGAGGGTGCCAGGCCACACCGCAGTGACCCACTTCCTCCAACCAGGCTTCACCTACCAATATCACATTTAGATATGAACTGATCAGTGGACTAATCCACACTGATGAGTATCACACCCCCCTGATCCAGTCACCTCCCAAAAGTCCCACTTATGATTGTATAAGGCTGGGGGAGGGGTATAGAGATATAAACCATAACACTGGGGGTTAGGACACTCTGTTTATTCATCTATGCATTCTCACAGATTAAGAGAGTTAAAGAGCATTGAAATGCACTTTAATAAATAGCATGGCTCTTCATAATGTGTACTCTGTCAGGCCTTTTAGCTGCTCATTGTCTTAAGCATTTGGCCACATTGTCAGGACTGTCAGACCTTTTATGCACATTAACTCAGTCCTCACAGCATTCCTATGAGGCAGGTCTTCGCCCTTCCTCTTTGACAGGTTAGGAAACTGAGACCCAGAGAGTTTACCAGGCCATGTACCTAGTAAGTGGCAGAGCTGGGATTTGAGCTCAAGGAGTCAGGGCTTTTTGAGTCCAGTACTCATCACTGTAGCATGTAAAGCCAGCATTTTGCCCTCTCCACTTTTCCTGTGGCTTCTGCTACAGCCCCTAGGACTCTTGATGTTATTCTGGGAAAATGTTAAATAAATTCTCTCATTGTGCATGGTCCTGCCATCAGATACTGTCTGTTGTACGTAGTGCTACTGTCCCCAGCCACCACATCCTTTGCCAATTTGAGGTTTATCTTCTGGGGTCTGTGGACTAGTGGGTTAAGCAAATATGGCTCCGTAATGAGTTTCTGGACAGAGCTGTAAACACTTTCCTGCCCAGGACTGGGAGTATATCTGGGGCAATAATCAGTGGAACTGAACACACTTCGGTGTCCCCACAGGCCTTCGGTATGGTGGATAAGATGGAGCAGATGAGCTGGGAACACATGCTGGACATGTTTAAGGCCACTTTGACAAGCCTGGTAAGGCAAGAGGCAGAGGGAGGAGGATGCGGGTGTCCAAACCAGGGATCTCTGCTTCTACCTTCCAATGCCCACAGCTGCCTACTACAAACAAGCACCTTGGTCCAGCTACTGAATTTTAGTTGCACCCAGAATCCATACAGAGTGAATGTCATTCTCAAAGGAAGGTCACTGTCATTATCATCACTGTCACCATAGAAACTGCCCCTGTTTGTACATGACCTATGTTCCAGGGACTGAGCTGTGCTGAGCATTACAAAAGGTGCTCATCAGCTTCAGTTCTCACTGCAGTTCTGTGAAGTAGGGCCTTTCATTATCCCCATTCTACAGATGGGGAAACCAAAGCTCAGGCCCCATGGTGAAGAAGGGGCAGGGGGAGAGTTTGAGCCAGCTCTGTCTGACCCCAGAGATGTTACAATCACACTGTCAGATATGGAACCAGATGGAGCTAGAGTCAAATCCCAGCTCCAGCCACATGGCTGAGTCCATTCCTAGGAGTGGGAATGATGCTCTCCACTCACCTGAGCACATGTAAGAAAGGTACTGCATTTGAAAAGTATATCAGGAGCAAGGTATGGCCATGCATGCATGTAATCCCAGCATTCAGGAGGCCGAGGCAGGAGGATCACAAGTTGTAGGCCAGCATGGCGCACATCATGAGACCTTGCTTCAAAAAGGGAACACTGTGGTACCCCCAGAGGGGTACCCCAGAGGTACTCATTCTATGTATATTTCTCTTTCTCAGGAGCCCCAGAACCTCCCCATTCACATATCCTCAGCACTGCTCTTGGCAACTGTGGGGAGCACCTGTCATTTAGTCTCTCACTTATTTCCAAGTTAACTTCAACTGAGCACCTGCTTCCAGACCAGACTTTGTGCTGGGGACTTCCCACAGGCTGCCAAACAACATTGCCAGGTAGAAACTGATATTCAGAGAGGATGAACCTCCTGTCTGAGGTCACACAGCCAGGGATTGGCCACCAAACTAGGGCTTGACTCCATACTTGAGCTTATCCTACCAAGACACCATCTAGAACTGCCAGGGAAGAAGGCAGGTGGCTGAGCCCTGGAGCATGAGTCCCACATGTGAAGGAAGCTTCTTGGAAGGGACCCAAGCAGACCTAACCCTGACTTCTTGTCCCAGAATGTCCCCTCTGAGATGATGTCCATGGTCACAGACCAGTATCTAGGCAGTCGGTCAGATGCACAAGCCAGACGTGAAGCCTTCCAGGAACTGGCCGGTGATATCTTCTTCAACATTCCCACTTTGAATTTCTCAAGGAACCTCCAAGGTAAACCTTTCTCTGGCCACATGACCCATCTACCCCCACTTCAGTCCAGGAGCTGGGGCATCATAGGCAACATATGTTGACAGGTGCAGGTTCCCCCAATATCTTGAATGTCACACCTTTCTGCCACCCCAGGTGGAAATAATAGTAGAATCTAATTCAAAGGTTCTTATGAGGACTGAATGAAGGGTCACACATTCAGCATCCAGAGGGTGCTCAACACTTAGCAAGAGGTCAGAAATGCTTGCTGTTAGTAATTGTGCCTTCACTGTTATTAGGAGTAGGATTGATTTCACCCATGAACTGGTGTTGCCAAGGCTTCAGAACCAGATCAGGCCGTCAATTCCTAATTTCAATCCTGCCTTCTGTCTGCAGATTCTGGGGTCCCTGTTTTTTTCTATGAATTCCAGCATGTACCCAGTTCTTTTGCAAAGATCAAGCCACCTTGGGTGAAGGCTGACCATGCGGCTGAAGAAGCATTCATGTTCGGGGGTCCTTTCCTCATGGATGAACGCACTCTCCTGGGTAAGAACAGGCATGCAATCCCTAGGCTGCTATGCTCCAAGGGCAAGCTGGACTTGCAGGAACAGAAGTCTCCAGTCAGCACCAGGGGCCCTTGGGTCCCCTCTAGGCCCCACCTGATTCTCATCCAGATCTGCCTTGAAGTTTGGGGGGTGCTGCTAGAGAATGGAAAAGCCAAGACAAGAGACAAAAGCTGAGATCAGGTGGAACCCTCTCTCTCTGGATGAGAGGAAAGGAGCCTGCTCAACCACCATAGGCCCTTTATTTATACATTCGACAGGTTGATGTCATGTGACATCACTTTGCCTAGCAACAGACTGCTTGGATTATCTTGGGGTTCTGTGTTCTCTGGACTGAAGCAGCTTGTCCATGCGGATTTGCCTGGGGCAGTCTTTTTCCTCTAACATGCCTTGCCTTGCCCCCACACATGTGATCAATTTCCAACTTCAGCCCCCACTACACAAATCTGTCCCTCCCACCAGCCTTTCCAGAAGCCACAGAGGAGGAGAAGAAGCTGAGTCTCACCATGATGGCCCAGTGGGCCCGCTTTGCCCAAACGGGGTAAGTGAGTGAGAGAAAGTGAATGAGCGAGCATGCCTCGCTTTGGGCCTGGGACAACTCAGATCTGCACCCAGCAGGACAGCACAGGAGCCCTTGACCCTCATTCATTCTTTCCACCCAGGGACCCCAATGGCAAGGGGCTGCCTTTTTGGCCCCAATTCAACCAGTTGGAGCAATACTTGGAGATTAACCTGGTGCCACAAGTCAGGAAGAAGCTAAAGGAAGCCCAGATGCGGTTCTGGACAGAGACGCTCCCCACCAAGATCCAACAGTGGCACCAACAGAAACAAGGCAGGAAGGCCCCAGAGGAGCTCTGAGGCAAGGCCTGGGTCTCTTTGACTGGGGCCAATACAAACGGTGACAGTGTTCCAGCCAGGTGGCCTCCTTCTACTCTTGCTGAGAGACTTTAACCTAAATTGTGCTGATGTGGGTTCATCTTCCTTCAAGCATCAGCCACTTCAGGACTGGCATGGTGCTCTTTTGAAATATCACCAAGCTTCTTCCCACCTCTAGGCCTTTGCACAAGTTCCTGCTTCTTCTTTCCTTCCTGGCAAGGACCAGGTCATCTGTCAAACTTTCCCCCAGAAAACCTTTTCTGCCTTCTCTGGACCCTGTGTCCCTAAGTATGTCTCCATCCCTGTCACAGAGGACTTGGGTCCCTGTTTTTATCATAAGGCTGGGCATGCTGGGCACCCAAGAGGCTGCAGGATCTGCCTCTATCCTATAGGGGTACACTGTATATACAGACAGGTACCCTGGAAAGGGATAAGCCTGATTTTGGAGGATAAGTAGGAGTTCCCTAGTTTGACAGCACAAAGAAAAGCATTCCACATAGAGCAGAGATAGCAAATCTTTTAGAGCTTTCAATGATAACAAGCTGTAGCACACTCCATAGGTTCACCACCCCTGACACAGAGAGAACAGTACAAGCAAAACAGCTTCGCTCTCACCCACTTCCTTTGTTCTGTCACTGGCAAATATAGGGCATTTCTATCTGTTACCAGACCAGTAACACTTTATAAATACATTACCGTACTTTCTACAATTGCTTTTTAAATCAATTAAGAAAAAAAGACATTTATACTGTTAATATAGATAGTACAATTGGGGCTATGGGGCTACTCCCTTCCACTCACCTGAACCTGGGTAGTGCCTGAGGGCCAACCCCTAGACCTTTGTCCTAAGGCTTACTACTTAGAGGCAGAGACAAGAAAAGAAAGAACCCTGGGCCTGCCCTGGAAAATTCCAAAATTCAAAACCAGGAGGCATATTATGCCAGATCCTCCAGCATGACCTACTACAACCTTTCTTTGGAGCCCACTGAAGGGTCATGTAAATATACTGCATCTCAGACATCCAATTGTAACAGAGTTATGAGAAAGGATATGTGTAATAGACACAAGTAACTTGACTCAGCACTGTCAATCACGTTTTCAGGCATGCTCTGGAAGCCACAGTGAGTGGCACCTTACATCTGGCACATTTTAAATCCTTCAGCCTTCAGCACTCATGCCATTTTCCTTTCTACTGGTGTGACCCGCTCACTCTGAGCTAGTTAAACTTTGCTGCTTTTTCCTTGCCATCACATGGCACATCCAATTCTTTGCATATGTGCTGCTGAGGCAAACACAAGAAGGAATGTACCTACTGCTGGGCCTTGCCCCATTTGTTTGTTTGCTTGCTTGCTTTTGGTACCAGGAATCAGACTCAGGACCTTACACTTGCCAGGCAGGCACTTGTGCCACTGAGCTACATCCCTGGACCCCCAATTCTTTGTTCATAGCACACAAGAACCTAAGAACCTGTCCAGGACCTCATCATTCATGGTAACACATAGATGGTGAGCAACTAAGCTTGGAATCCTCATCTGTCAGATTCAGAACTCAAAGCCCATTTCACATTGTTGGCTATGTTCCCTTTGTGCAGCCAGGAAACTCATGTGTGTTCTCAAGAAAACTCTAGCAAGATATGTGAGGGGAAAAAACATTCTGGCTTCCTGAGAGCTGCTTCTGATCCCTTAGATAATACCACGCCAGAAGACCTGACTGGCCTGGTTGCTTATTCAATGTCCCCTGGGCCCATCTGCATACTGGATGGGGCCATATGTGACCTGGACGCTCCACTGAGGTGCCTGCCCAGGCTCAGCTGCTTTCCATATGGACCAGGTGAAAAGTGGTTACTTCTCTCGGGAGAGGTGGTAAAAGCAGGGCCACCTGTTGGCAAGACTGGCCCACAAGGTCCACACAGAACTGGCCAAGGAACAGCACATCTGAGTAGGGAAGACTGTGTGTAGCTGGCCCTCAGGACTGGAGGGTGGGCTCATGTCTGCCTTCTCCATTCCCTTCTCCTACTAGGCCTGTGCTTTCAGATATACTCTAGGTTTCTTGGGCTATCTTGGTCAAGAGCCTGGGCAGCAGAAGAAAGATGCTCTTTCATCTCCTACAGCCTGAATTCCATACTTCTGAAAATGTGGCTTCAACCCACAGGGATCTCAGCAGAAGAAGATGGTGAAGAAAGAAAAGTGATCAACATAGGGGCCAAATAGAGTTGTTGGTAGACTCTGTTTCCCCAGATCTGTCTTCCCTACCCCATCACAGCTACTTCTTTAAATCCCATGCCGAGCTGGGCATCGTGGTGCATGCCTGTAATTCCAGTGCTCAGGAAACTGAAGCAGGAGAATTGCTGTAAATTCAAGGCCAGTCTGGGTTGCATTGCGAGTTCAAGTCCAGCCTGGATTACATAGTGAGACCCTATCTCAAAAAAAAAAAAAGAAGTCCACACTGATGTTGTGTGCCACGCTTGTAATCTCAATACTCAGGAGACTGAGATAAGAAGGTCACTGAGAGTTCAAAGTCAGCCCAAACTGCACAGCTAGACCCCGTCTCAACTCCACCCCCCTAAAAAGTCACACACTGACTGTGAATCCTCTACCAGTGTTCATGAAAGAAAATACGAGCTGGGTGTAGTGGTGCAAGCCTGTAAGCTCAGCACTGAGACTGGGAGATCAAAAGTCCAAACCTGGTCTGGGCACCTTAGGGACTTATCAAGACCCTGTACCATACAAACAAACTAACAAACCATCTGGACTACATACGTACTTTTTTCCTTGTTGTTATTCCCTAAACAGCACAGCATAACAACTATTTATATATATTAGTAATTACAAGTACTCTAGGGGTGATTTAAAGTATATTGGGGGATAAATAAAAGTATATTGGAGGATATGTGCAGGTTATGTGAAAAATTATACCACTTTATAGAAGAGTCTTGAGAATCCTCAGATCTTGGCATGGGGAAGCTTCCTGGACTCTTTTCCCCATAGAATGCTTTACTTTCTCTTTCTTTGTTTTTCTTTTTCTTCTTTTCCTTCTTCCCCCACCCCATGATACTGGGAATTAAACGTAGCACTGAGTTGTATCCCCAGCCTCTCTCTCCACCCTTTTTATGAGACAGGCTTTTGCTAAATTAAATTGCCCAGGCTGGGCTCAAATTTGGCGACCATCCTGCCTCAGCCTCCCACCGTGCTGAGATGACAGGTGTGCCATTATGCCTGGCCTGTTTTACTTTCATTCTCTCACTTAACCCTCACTACAATCATAAGAGATCCGTTCTACTCTTCTGCTAATTTTGCCAGTGATAAAACTGAGACTGGCAAAAATCAAGTGATTTGCCCACAGTCTCACAGCTAGTACAGGGCAGTGCTAGGACTGAGATTCAGTCAGGCTGGCTCAGAACCATCACAGTAACGAGCTGCCACTGCAGAAGCTGTGACACATGTCACTCTATAGCTTATTACATCCTGTGGCTGTAACATCCCTCCTTCCTCCGTTCCCTCCAGGTGTTTTGGAGCGAAGCAAAACAAGACATGAGGTATTTATTGTGTAAACAATTTTGTGTGTGTTTTGAACATCTCTGAGAACAAATTTCTCGGGCAAGAGCTGTAGGCAATGACTTTAGGAAGCATCTGCATGGCTGTCCTCAGGTGAAGATATCTATCTTGCTGACAGCAAGGGTTTAACAGGGAAGGGACATAATATGCCATCTTAGGCCCAGGACATAGTGAACCTGAAGTCTCCAACCCAAATCAGCAAACAAGGATTTTCTAGAAAGTGGCCTGAGAACTGTGTTCATAATTCAGATTTTCTTTCATTTGCTTTTCCCTGTATCCTCCATGCTCCTGAAGCTCCAGATTTCAGGCAGGACCTTTGCCTGATGACTCCTTTGCCTGACTGACTCCTTCTCATCCTTTACTTAGAGGGTTAGTGGAAAGAAACTTCCTTCGCATCACCTAGCCCTGGGCTCACCAGGCGTCCCCTCCAGACGTCTCACAGCTGCATGAGGGTGAAAAGACATGGGTCTAATTTTAATCCACAACCATATCTTTTCTAAAACACTAGTTGATTTATTTGTTTTTTTATTATTATTCTTTTTGTTTTGTTTCTGCTTTTTGAGACTGGGTCTCACTGTGTAGTCCAGGCTGGCCTGGAACTCACAGTGATTTTCCTGCCTCAGCCTCCTGAGGACTGGGATTATAAGCATAAGCCATCATTTCCAGTCAATAACATATCTTAATTCTTTTAACTCCAGCTTTCAAGTAACACTTTCTGACTATGAATAAGAAGTGTTTTCATAAGTCATGTCTGCGTAGCCAACTGGGAACAGAGCCACGCCATAGCAACTCTTGTTCGGAAAAAGAGTGCGCTTTGCCACCCTGTTGCCCCACACACACCTGAAGCTGGTGGTTAGACAGACAAATACCATGGTGTAGAGCAGAGCTCTGATGTGGGATCTCTCCGAATGGCTCACCCACTTCCGTTTCCATATCTGCGGGGTACCATTTGCCCTATTCAGTTTCAGGGAAAATGGAGTGAGTTAAATACAGTGCCAGGCTATTACAAAAAGTCCAGAAATGACAGCTGTTGGCTACTCCATCATGAAGTCACCACAGGCTGGTCAGTGGCCCTCTAATGAGAGGCCTTGGGCCTCCCCCTGCTCCTCCCAGGGCCAATGCAAGAGCTGCACACACAGAGGAGGTATGAGAAGGCCCCTCGCCCTGCTGACCTGTCTCCGTGCCCCAAGTGCCACTGTTACAGCCACTCCTTTGTACTCAGGTGTGGCTTATGTAAGACCTGGGGAGACCTGTGGGTGTGGGCAGTATTTTGGGCCACCTGCAGCTGGGAGTGTGAGAGTGTGCTCTATCACGCCAATTCCAAATGCTGTTTCCAAAAGCAGTTGCAGCAAAATCTTCTGGAGAGCTTGCAAATCTAATTTCTTGATACAATTCTGAGATTCTCGTTTGGGGTAGGGTAAAGCCTTAGAATCTGTATTTTCACAGTGATCCCCAAATGATTCTGATGCACAGCCAACCACAATAATTATTTGGGTCACATTTGATGTCTGTCACTTTGCACCATGAGTCCTGAGAGACAGATGTGCAAACAGAACTGTTCTATTTTGAGGAGAAAAATAAACAAGGGTTTTTCAGGGACATGGAAATGGACATGAGGCCTCACCAACCCTTGCCAGTCAGGGTAGGGCAGGAAGACCACTTGGAAGAAAGCAAGTACCAACAAGCAGATGGCTGAATCCAACTTTCTTTCTTTCTTTTTTTTTTTTTTTTGATACAGTCTTGCTATGTAGTTAAGGCTGGCTTTGAACTCGCAGTGATCCTCCTACCTCAGCATTCCAAGTGTGCCAATATGCTTGGCTCTCAACTTGGCCTATTTCATGGCTATTTCCAGATCCATCTATGATATGGGTATACTTTTACTGTGTGTGTAATACGTGAAAGCATGCTGTGGATAGACTATATGTGTATATCTGAACAGTGCTTCTATATTTGTATGGTGCATCTGTATGTGTATTTGACCCTTGTATTTCTGTATCTTTCTTTCTATTCTTTTGTTTGTTTGGTTGGCTTTGTTTGGGGGGGAGTTGGTGTTTTGAGACAGGGTCTCACTATGCAGTAAGCTGCTTTTAAAGTTACTATATAGCCCAGGCTGACTGGCCTCAAAACTCAGCAATCCTCCTGCCTCAGCCCCCCATCCCTAAGTGCTGGGATCACAGGTGTGCACCACCACACTTGCCTTCTTTTCTTTCTCTCTGTCTTTCTCTCTCTCTCTCTCTCTCTCTCTCTCTCTCTCTCTCTCTCTCTCTCTCTGTGTAAGCACTAAACCCAGGATCTTAACAATGAGCTAGAATTCAAGTCCTTTTTTTAAATTTTGAGACGCATCTGGCTAAATTGCCCAGGTTGAACTCAAACTTGTGATCCCCCTGCCTCAGCTTCCCAGAGTTCTAGGATTACAGGCAAGTGCCAGCATGCCTGGCTCTGCATGCTTCTTTGTAGATGAGCTGTGCTCATGTACTTCTTATATACAAATATGGCAAATTTGCACATATAAGTGCTTACTGATACAAGTGTATATATAAGTGAGAATATAACCAGGTGTAGTTGAAGCATGCTTATAATCCCAGCACTTGAGAGGCTGAGGCTCACCAGGAGCTTGAGCTTGAGCCCAGCCTGGGCCACCTAGTGATTTCAAGCCCAGCCTAAACTACTACTGAGACCCTATCTCAAAAAAAAAAAATGACATTCTGTATGTATATATTATTCCTTCCCAGAATTAAGCCAGGCATATGTTTGCAACAAGAAGTGTAGCCAGGCCAAGCATGATGGCACAGGCGTTTAATCCCAGCACTCCAGAGGCTGAGGCAGGAGGATTGCCACAAATGCAAAGCCAGCCTGGGCTACATAGCAAGACCTTTTCTCAAAAAAAATAAAAAGAAAAAAAAAGAAAGAAAGAAAAAGAAGAAGAGGAAGAGGAAGAAGAAGAAGGAGAAGGGGAAAGAGAAGGAGTGAAGCCAGACATTCTGTCCCATGCCTGTAACCCTAGCTACTAGGGAGGCTGAGGCAGAAGGATTCCAAATTTGAAGCTAACCTAGACTGCACAATAAGATTCATCTCAGGGGCTGGGGATATAGCTCAGTGGAATAAGCGCCTGCCTAGCAAGCGCAGGGTCCTGAGTTCGATCCCCAGTTCCGCCAAAAAAAAAAAAAAAGATTCATCTCAAAAAACAAAAACAAACCAAAGAAAAAGCTAAAGTGGTGATGTATGCTATAATCCCATCATTCTGGAAGGCTAAGGCAGGAGGATTGCCAAGTGTGAGCCCAGCCTGGGCAATTTAGGGACTTAGTATGGCTCTGTCTCAAAATTTAAAAATTAAAAAAGGGCTTGGGATGTCTCTCGGTGTGAGTGGCCTGAATTCAAGCCCCAAAGAAAAAAAGCAGAAACAAGAAAAGAAAAATGAAAAGTATAGCCACACTAATATCAAACAGAAGTCAGGATAAATGACGTATTTATTGACATTAAATGACAGAGAGAAACTGCTCATATAGCAGACATGTACTTTTATCTCTTTTGCATACTCAGGATTGAACCCAAGGCTTTCTCATGGAGCTACATTCCCAGTGTTTTGTTTTGTTTTGTTTTGTGTGATAAACTCTTCCTATGTAGTCCAGGCTGGCCTCAAACTCAGTGATCTTCCTGCATCAGCCTCTCCAGTGTGGGGATTACAGATATGCACCACCACACCCCATAAGCTCACTCACTCCCGCTTTTTTATTGTTGTAAAATGTAACAGTGGCTCCTGTGGCAGATGGGCCAGAGTCTCATCTGTGGCTCAGAGCAGCTGAACCAGAATGACTCTTTTTCCTTCTCTCCCAGGTGCTGTGCATGGCCAGGAGCCTCTGGTGGTCACTAAATATGGGAGCCTCCAAGGAAAGCAAGTGCATGTAGGGAAGACACCCCTCCATGTCTTCCTAGGAATCCCCTTCTCCAAACCTCCTATGGGTGACCTCAGATTTGCTCCACCTAAGCCCCCAGAGCCCTGGAAAGGAGTCAGACGTGCCACCACCTACCCTCCTGTGTAAGAGCCGAAAGGCTGGGAGATGGGCAGACCTTAGGACCACTTCCTGCCTCCAGGTGGCGCTTTGAACAACTCATTGAGATAAACATACTGTGCAAGCATGGGCAGGCCTGAGGCCCTTTTGGGCCTCAGTTTCCACACCTGTATAATGAGGAGGTTTGTCCAAATGATCCTGAAGACACTGGTAACTGATCATAGTTTTGCACAGGAGAGCTCCAGGTAAAGGGAGGTGGTCACTAATTCTTCCCTGGGACCTTCTGGGGCCCTGGGTTTCCTAAACACAGCGGAGAAGTGGTGCTCATTCACTCTCTGGGCCCCTGAACAAGCCCAGAGTTCTCCCTTGAGCCCAGGAACACATCCACATGACACTGCCAGCCTTTCCCTCAGAGGGACTTCCAAGTTAGGAACATACAGGCTCACTTTCAGCTTTCAAGTCCCTGGGTCTTGCTCCCACCTTCAACCAGGCTGCACTCCCTAAATCACACAAGAAGATTGGGGCAAATGACCTTCCTTTGAAACATTTGGTTTGGCACTTTACCCAGAAGGAATGTATTTACTGTTTATTCAGATCATTGAGTAATCCACTGGCCAGAACATTCTGTGGCAATCATTAACAATGTTCAGCATCAACTGGTTTAGAAAAATGTCTATTATGAGAACCTTCATTGTCAATGTCAGCTGCTATTAAAAAAAAAAGAAACCTACAACTCCCAGTTGTTATGAGAATTCTCTGTAATAAACATATGACCTGGTGGGAGAAAAAATACTGCAACTCCCACCTGGGTGAATAGCTGTTAAGAAGAGGTCTCCATTGTTAGAATAGGACCCCCAGGAATGTAGTGTGGTGGTACAGCACTGCACAGAGCCCCTGCATTCAAAAAAAAGAACATGACCATTCCTAGAATACCAGGAAATTAGTTGTTAGAACACTGGTTGTCATGGAGTGTACTCCAGGCATTCTGAAGATTGTGTGATAGTTATTTAGAGTATTCTTTTTGTTTGTCTGTTTATTTGGTCGGTTGGTTGGTGTTTGAGACAGGGTCTTATTCTGTAGTTCAGATTGGCCTTAAACTATGCAGCACAGGCTGGCCTTGAACTCACGGCAATCCTGCCTCAGCCTCCCAAGGGCTAGGATGGTAAGCATGCACCACCATGCCTGGCTACTTAGAACATTCTGTGACAACTACTTGGAACTCCTATTATCAGGTGACAGAACACGGAATGACCATTGCTAGAACCTTGAGGATCTGGTGTCCATTGCATAGAGGTGTGTGTGTCAGTTACTAGAACACAGGCCATATAGTGACATAACAAGGGCTACCTGAAACACACTGTCAGGTGTAAAAACTTGTGGGTGGCTTAGAACAGCCTATGGGAGAGGGTGACTAGAGAGACCAGGGAGACAGGAGGCTGCTATAGAAATAGTGGCTTTCACTAACATAATTACAGGGAAGGTGGTAGGAAGTAATCAGATTCTAGATTTATTTAAAGGTAAAATTGATGGGATCTACCCTAGAATTGGATATGAGCCACAGAGGAAGAAGAATCATGCATAACGACTAGTTTTTGGCCACAGCTGTTGAGAGGATAGAGTATTGTTTCCAAAGTGGGGAAGACTGGGGCAAGAGCAAGTTTGGGCAAAACAGGAGTTCATTTGGGGCATGTCAGTTTTGACAAGCTGATAGATGTCCATGTGTAGATGTAGAGTAAGTGGCTGGATGGGGGCCAGAGGCAAACTTGCCATCCACATGAAAATGACAGCAGCATGTCAATGGGGTGAAGCCCAGGACCTAGAGGAAAACAACTTAAGAAAGAATGGTAAGAAAGAAAAGAGAACTGAGGGCTGACAAAGGCCGAGACAGCATCATGTTTGATGGAGTGCTACCAAGGAGGTGGCAGGAGAATCAGGGCAATAGGGTGTTGCAAAAAGCTAGAAAAGAAATGTTCTTCAAGAAGGGAGGGAGGCCAGTGTAGTGGCACATGCCTGCAATCCCAGCACTTGTAAGGCTGAGGTAGGCAGATTGCTGTGAGTTTGAGGCCAGCCTGGACTGCATAGTGAGACCCTGTCTCAAATTAAAAAGAAAGAAGAATGGTCAATTACATTGAGGGTTGCCAGGGTTAAGAGAAACAGCAGCAGGGATTTAGCAGGATGGAGATCACTGGTGCCCATGACAAGAGTAGTTTTTGTGGTGGGATGAGGACAGAACCCCCAGCTGTTCATTTTTTTAATTTTTATTTTTATTAATACATGCTTGCAGCTCATAGTTCATGGTGGGAAGCTGGTACATGTACATAACACATCTTAAATTTTTGACACCCCCTCTCCACTCCTCCCCCACCACTCCTCTCCTTCAACTGCTCACTCTTGGCGATAACAGCCCTGGTTTTCCTAGTGAGTGGCCAGATGTGGTTTATCAGACAGCACCTTAAGAATAACATAAGCTGCTGCCAAGTGATGCAGCAAGGAAGACCAAAGACAATGTGTAGAAATAAAAACACACTGCCTGCTGGGGGGCTTGACCTGGCTGGGTGGGAGTGGAGAGGAAGAAGCTAAAAGCATGGCCTAGGGGAAGAAAGGACAGTAGCTGGGGACTGCGGGTGGAAGAGGTGAGCGTTGGATAAGGCAGGTTGCCGTGCTGTTGGGAAAGAGAGGGACGGCGATGCTCTGGGGGTGGGGCCAGGAAAAGGAAGAGCGAGAACAGGCAGATAGGTTTCCTGTACCCAGCCAAACAGGTTCAGCCCCAACCTTACAATAGCCACTCTAGGGGCTGGGCCGGCAGGGAAAAAGAGGTGACTGCAGGCCATACTCCACAGATACCCCAAAAGTCTCCATAGTACAGGGCGCTGGGACGGGTACCAGGCCTCTGACGAATCCATCTCCATCGCTGCTCATAGGTGTGCTTGGCCACTTGAGAAACATAACCAACTGAAATGACTCTGACCAGTACTATTGTCAGGAGTGGACAGAGCCTTGGGGGACATAAGATGGGGATGTGCCCAACACAAGGGCACCACCACGTCTGGCCTCAAACATGAATAGGAATTTGCTGGGCAGAAAGCATTTGTCAAAGACAACAGAGGTACAGAGAGGCTTGGAGGTGGGAAGCAAGCAGCCATGGGAATCTGGACGTAATGGATCCTAGGGAGGACCACTTGCCTCCCAATCCTGTACCGCAAAACTAGTGGAGGCCTCTGGGAATGGGTAAGCAGGGAGGGCTGCCTGGATTCTGTTTGTGGTTCTGTGGACTCTAGATTGAAACTGTTCTCCCCACTGCCGTCGCCGAGCCAGAGTTCAAAGTCACACCGTGCCCACAGGTGCCTTCAGGACTCCTGGGGGCAGAGAGCGTCCATGTATTTCAACAGCGTCCATGTACTTCAGCACGCGGAAATGGTACAGCTGACTGCGCTTCAGCGAGAACTGTCTGTACCTGAACATGTACGCGCCCGTGCGCGCGCCTGGGGATCCTCTGCTGCCGGTGAGTACTCGGTCTCCCACTCCTCGTCATTCCACTCCTCCCCACTCAGTCCTCGGCCTTCCTCGCCCAGGTGATGGTCTGGTTCCCCGGAGGCGCTTTCCTCATGGGCGCTGCTTCCACCTATGAAAGCTCCGAGATCCCCATGCGCGAAAAAGTGGCGCTGGTATTTCTGCAGTACCGGTTCGGCCTCCTGGGCTTCCTGAGGTGGGCGGAGCCGGGCGCCAGGAGCTCAGGGCGGAGGAGGCGGCACGGGTGGCAGTGAAGGGGCGTGGCCCAGGAGGAGGCGGGGACGAGTGGCAGTGGAGGGGCGAGGCCCAGGGACAGGACCCCGGCAACAGGGCAGAGGCCGGAGGTGATGCTTAGTGGGAGAAGGAAGGGCTGGATACTTTCCCAGTGGGTTGAGCCTAACTCTAAAGAAGACGAGGTTGCAGGGCTGAGTCTCAGAAGGTCAAGGTAAGGGGGTGCAGGGCGGACTGGGCGCTTTCTGCATCCAAACTATTGAAGTTTGAGACCCTGACCTTAAATCCCTCACGCTCAGCACTGGCGACAGCCAGGCCCGCGGGAACTGGGCGCTGCTGGACCAAGTGGCGGCTCTACACTGGGTGCAGGAAAACATCCAGACCTTTGGAGGAGACCCGGAAAGCGTGACCCTGTTTGGCCAGTCCTTGGGGGCTATGTGCATCTCAGGACTGGTGAGTGAGAGGCCTTGATGGACCAGGAGACACAGGCCCGCGTGTTCCCACAACGGTATCCTCGCCATTGCACAGACGTTATGTGCAGATTCGAATGTACAGAAACATACCAGCGCGCACACCCTCACAGCCAAGGGTGTCTGCTCTGTACAGGGACAGCACTGGTGACAAAACCAAGATCCAGGGAGGGTGATGTGACTCTTGGGATATTCAGTGAATTCCCCGTGAGCATCCAGCACCTCGTCTCCCCCACCCTCCCCCTAGAGTTCTGTCCCCACCACCGAACAAGCCTGGGAGTTAGGGACAAGTGTTGGAGACCCAGCTTTGGCCTCAATACTCTTGGAAGACTTCTGATATTGGGTGAATGTGGAGTGTAGCTTAAAAGGTCCCCTGTGTAGGACGTAGGGCTGAGAAGTGAGCAGGGACCACATTATTCATGGCCTTGCAGGCCACAGTAATAATACTCCAACATACACACACTTCCTGTGTGCCAGGCACTCTTCTATGCATTTTATGTCTATTCCTTTATTTAATTCTCTCAATAGCCCTATGAGAAAAGTACTGCTGTTCCCACTGTACAGATGAAGAAACTGAGGCCCACAGAAACTGAGCAACTTTATCCAAAGTTCATTGGAGAGCAGGGGCAGCTTTTAAGCAGGAAAGTGTTATACTCAGATGTGCATTTAGAGAAGTAGCTCAGCCTGCTCCATGGGGTCAAGTTGGAAAGAAGCTGAAACACAGATTTGGAGACCAACTGAGAGAATTGTGGGGTCAGGGAAGCAGGATTTATCCCAGGAGAGGTAACGGCAACTGGCTTCAAAATAGAGGCAGAACTAAAAAAAAAAAATTAGGGATAGAGCTGAGCATGGTGCTGCATGCCTATAATCCCAGCACTCTGGGAGGCTGAGGCAGGAGGCCACGTGGACAGAACTAGGGCAGTTAGGGTAGGAGGGTGGACAACATAAAGTCCTATTTGCACATCTCATGGGTGCCTTACTCCCCACTCCTACAGATGGTGTCACCCCTAGCCCAGGGTTTCTTCCATAGGGCCATTTCCCAGAGTGGCACTGCAGTACTGAAAAGCTTCATCACTCGTGACCCACTGAAGGTGGCCAAAGTAGGTATCTCACCTCTCTCAGACCTGAACAAGAGGGGACAGGACTGGAACATCCCTGAACACCCTTCTCTCTACAGAAGGTTGTTTTCCTGGCTGGCTGCAGCCACAGTGACACAAAGATTGTGGTAAACTGTCTGAGAGCTCTGTCAGGGGTTCAGGTGATGCATGTGTCCGAAACAATGGTAAGTAGAACATTCCAGCTGCCTGCAGGTTACAGACACCCCAGTGATTTCCCCAAGGGGCCTATTTGAGGAGTACATTGGGGAGACTTCCTTTAATTCTGGTCCCCCCCACTCTCTTACAGAAATTGTTTCACAACAACTTCCAGAAAGAACCTCAAGAGGTGAGCTGGCCACATCCTGCAATTTGAGTATTTATGGAACTCTACTGTGTGCCAGGCACTCAGGATACTTGGGGAATTGCTCAGGCCAAGATCCTGTCCCTAGTAGAACTGATGTTCCAGTGAGGAAAGACAATAGCCTAATCAATCATCTCCTTAGAAAGTGGTAAGTGAGGGGGTCAGGCATGATGCAAGGGATAATTTTTTTTTTCTTGGAATTTTGAATAGAATAGATGAGTGGGAATAAAGTGTCATACTCAGTAATCCCAGTACTCTGGGAGGCTGAGGCAGGAGGATCATAATTTTAAGCCCATCCTGGGCAACTCTGGGACTCAGCAAGATCCTGTGTCAAAACTTAAAAAATTAGTGGGGGAAGGTGGACTGGCACTCAATCTCCTGTAGAAAGAGAGAGAGAAGGAAAGGGAGAGAGAGAGGGAGAGAAAGAGAGAAAGAAAGAAACAAAGAAAGAAAAAGAAATGCAGAAAGAGCAGATGGACAGTTGGTGAGCCTAGCTGGAAAGCAGCAGAGCTGGAGGGTGAGGTAGAGGGGGCCAGTGTGGCCACTCTCAGGGAACCTTCATACCCCAGTGGTAGTGGGCAGCTTGCAATGTGGCATACACAAAGGTGGCATCTCCAGCTAGGTCAGTCGAAGGAAGGAAGGAAGGAAGGAAGGAAGAAAAAGTAGTGCAGGCCTCATTGAAGTGACAATTTGCAAAGATTTTTAAGAGATGAGGGACTGAGCTATGTGGATACCTGAGGCAAGCATCACAAATCTGGTACCCTAGTCCTATCTATCCTGGCCCTTCTAACACCCACTTTCCAAAGGGTCACCATGACCTGTCCCAGTTTTTTTCCCAAAGAGCCTAGGTTAGAACAGTCCCCGTAGGATGACCTGCTGAGCTATACATCTAGGTCACAGTGACCCTGTGTGGGTATGTGGGATGACTGGCAAGAAATGCCCTGGCCTTGCAGATAATATGGTTCCTGAGCCCTGTAGTGGACTGTGTGGTGTTCCCAGATGACCCTCTAGTGCTTCTGATGCAGGGGCACATTTTGCCTATGCCCTACCTTCTAGGTGTCAATAGCCAGGAGTGCAATTGGCTCTTGCCATATGTAAGTGAGTGGGAAGGGTGCTTATAACAGTGGGGTGGCAAAGAATGCTTCTTGAGCAGTTCTAGGCACCAAATTAGTTCTGGGACACATAAATGCTTGGGAATCTCCTGTTTGGTAAACCCTGCTTGAGAAACTCCTACTTTGGAAACCCTGTACAGGGAGAGCTTGGCAAAGAGTGATGGAAGGAAGAAGTTGGCCTCTGAGAGTTTTGGGGTGCCCAAGTTCTCTGATCATAGTTTGATAGGTTATAACATCTATCCCACAGCCTATAGGCAATGACAAAACCTGGGGCAAACCCTTTTGCCCCTGGGTCAGTGTAGGATGGACCCTCCCAGCCACACTTTAGTTCTAGACCAAGTGTCAGTGATGAACAGGGAACTGGAGTACTCAATATGGTTGTGGAACTTTTCTGGGCTGTATTCTCTGCCTGAGAATTCTCTATGCAGATGGGAAAGATCTCAGGCCTAATCCCTACCTGAGTCCTTGTTTTGTGAGCAGATCATGAAGATCCCACTTGGCCCATGCTCAGTGAGAAAACAAAACCTCACCAAGGTCCTCTGGAGCACCAGCGCCCTGTTGGTAAGGGGCTCAGTGGGCTGGGGTGCTCAGTTTGAACAGTGATGACCCCACCCCTCTTTTTTTTAACCTAATAGCTGCCCTTTGCAAAGGGTCCTCAACCAGGGATGGAATCTTTCCTGGAGGTCCCCAAAGGGGTTTGGCAGGGGATCAGAGGAAGCTGATGGGAAAAGTCCCCAGCCATCCTCAGGGTCAGGGGAGGTGGTTCTTGGGCAGCTAAAACAGGTAAGAATCAGCCACAGAGGCCTTCTCTGGAAGCTCCCATTTCCCAAAACTCCTGGAGGAGTGAGCCTGGAACCAAGTCACTGATGTGTTCAGCTCTGGTCCACCTGGTATGGCAGGCCTCAGGGTGAGTGTAGCCTCTCCACCCAGAATATCACCATGGAGCAGATACCACTTGCGGTTGATGAGTACCTGAGAGACACCTACAAGTATGATTGGAAGATAGTCCAGAACCGTTTGACTGACCTAGCTGGAGATGCCACCTTTGTGTATGCCACATTGCAAGCTGCCCGCTACCAACGGGGTATGAAGGTTCCCTGAGAGTGGCCACACTGGCCCGCTTCACCTCACCCTCCAGCTCTGCTGCTTTCCAGCTAGGCTCACCAACTCTCCATCCACTCTCTCTGTGTTTCTGGGCTGGTTTGGGCTCCTAGATGCACAGAGGAGGCAGCTGTCAAGCTCATGAGAGAAAACGTTGTTTCTCAGGGACAGGAACAGAACCTCAGCCAGCTCAGATGAGAAAGCTGGGGTCATAGGGAAGGCTTCTCAGAGGACAGGCTTAGGGGCAATTTGAAAGTCTTACATAGGTCGGCTGGGGCTTGGGAACATATGGCTGGAGAGGGCAGACACTGAAGACCCTCAAATGCCAGGCCAAGAAAAGAAGGTTCAGAGGAGGAAAGAGGAAGGCTTCCAGAATCCTGTGAATTAGGTTTTAGTATCCCCACCTTACAGACAAGGAACTCAAAGAGGTTGAGTGAGTTGCCTAGGATCACAAAGCTAAGGAGTAGTACAGACAGGATTGAAATCCACTCCCTTGACTTTGAAGCCAAAGCTCTTTCCCCTGCTTGATGCAGGTGGGTGGGATGCATGGGGTGGATGGGAGGCCCAGGCTGGAGCATTTCCTGCCGCTTTCTTCAATTTCCCTATTTGTAGATGCTGGTTTCCAAGTCTACCTGTACGAGTTTCAGCATATACTCACTCAGGCATAATTATCAAACCTCAAAATGATGGGGCAGACCACGGGGATGAGACTGGCTTCATCTTTGGGAAACACTTCTCTAAGGGTGCTAAAACCCCACCTGACACCACCACTGCATGTCCAGTCTCCTGACCTGTGTACTCAGACCCATCACTCCACTGGCTGGCCAGAGGGAGCCAGCCAGTCCCTCGTCTGGGATGCTGGCGCATGAAAGTCTGGGAGGTCGCCACCCCTTGCTCTTGCCTAAATGCCACATCCCGTTCTGTCCCCAGGCCTGTCCACAGCTAAAGAGAAGGCACTCAGTCTCCAGATGATGAAATACTGGGCCAATTTTGCCCACACAGGGTGAGTCTGGCCCCCCAAAGCATCTGGGCAGCGCTAGACCTGAAGGTCAGCTACTTTGGGTATCTGTCTCTGCATGTCCACAGGAGCTACACAGGCAGTCCCACCATAGTGTCCCTTCCTTCACCTCTCCCATTTAGTCACAAGGTCCTAAGTGTCCCTCTCTGTCCCATGACCCACACTCCTCATTCACTCAAGTATTCAAGAGTCACTCACCAATGCTCCCTTGTGTGCCGAGCTCCAGTAGTGGGAGCTGGAATTTAAGGAGTCATGGATGTGCACCCATTCCTCCCATAGCTCTTAAAAACAAAACTCCAGCCACGCATGTTGGTGCACCTCTGTAATCCCAGCACTCAGGAGGCTGAGTCAGGAGGATCACTGTGGGTTCAAGGCCAGCCTGGGCTACATAGTGAGTTCAGGGCCAGCCTAAACTACATAGCTATACCCTGTCTCAAAAAACAAAACAAAAAAACTCCAATCAGGCCAAGTGAGAGGTGTACCAGGGAAGCACTGGAAACTTTATGGGGTTTTTTGTGTGTTTTTTGAGACAAGGTCTTGCTATGACATCTAGGCTGGCCTTGAGCTCCCTATGTAGCCTGGGCTGGCCTCAGATTTGCAGCAGTCCTCCTGCCTGAGCCTCATGCATGCGAGATTATACGCATGTACCTCCATTCCCAGATAGCACTGGGCATTTTGAAAGCACTAAGGAGGTATCTGGCCCTCCCCAGGTGTCAGAGGGGGATCCAGGTAGAGGTATTATCTGAACTGAACTCTGGCCCCCCTTGACTATTTTCCCATTTCCACATTCTCTCTTCTATCCTCCTATATGATGCTGGAGGGATCTTTCCAAAGTATCATTTCATCAAGTCACTCACCTGCTTAAAATCCTCTGTGGCTCCCCAGTCCTTCCAGGATAAAGTCTTAACCCCTTAGTTTGGCATGGAATCCCCCTCAAGATCTCCCCTATGTCATCCCCTTGGCACATACATTCTCTTCACTCATACCATTTTCATATATTGCTGTACTTGGGCTTCCTCCAAAGTCTTTTTTGCCTTTTATATCTCTAAACCCTGTAGGTACTGTTTCCTCGGCCTGGCAGTGCCTCAGCCAGATGAGATAGCACAAACCTGTAATCCCAGTTCTCAGGGAGGCTGAGGCAGGAGGATCACAAGTGTAAGCCCAGTTTGAGCACCTTACCAATTTAGCAGGACCCTATCTCAAAAATTTTTAAAGGCTATAGATGTAGCTCAGTGTGAAGGCCCCATATACAATATCCAATATTGCCCAAAATCTATCTAAATATCAAATATAATTTCCTTAAAACTCTTTTGGAACCAAACTCCCAAGGGAAAGGGAAAGGAGGGAGGGGTGAGAGGACATAGAGAAAAGAGAAGTGAGGAGAATCCTCTCTCCTTCCTCCTCTGGGCCAGGAACCCCAATGATGGAAAGCTGCCCTATTGGCCATGCTTCAACAAGGATGAACAGTTTCTGCAGCTGGATTTTATCATAAGAGTGGGTGTGAAACTCAAGAGAAGAAGATGGCCTTCTGGAGGAGTCTGCACCAGCCTCAGATACCCAAAAAGCAGAAATAGTTCTGATTTGGAGGATGGTGATACAGGAGGGTTTCTCTACCACCCAGACCTGGGGGAAGTTGGCCATGGATACATCTGGGGTGGAGGGTCCTGCCTGCCCAGTCTAGGACCTGCAGAAGCTCCTGACTATCTCTAGGCCAGAGCTAGAGCCTTCTTTACCTGTGGCTGCACCACCTTGTCCAGCCTCACATCCCATGACAACCCCATATCTCATGGTCTACATCAGGTTAGACCAAGCTCATAAATCACTACACTGTACCTAACACCCACAGTCTCAGGACAACCCTTCTCTCCCTTTTCCAAGTCCTCCTGCCCTTTAAGATCTACTTGCAGCCTCTTCTTATGGGAAGTCCACAGAGCCTGCCACTGCCTGCCCACAGTTCCCAGATTATCATTTATCATTCACCCTGCTCACCCTCATACCTGTTCAGCCAGGTTATTCGTGACATAGAGCAAGGGTCCAATAGCTTACGCTGTTTTCCTCCAGGGCCCCTTAAAGCCTACACACATAGTGGTGCATAGAGCTTTCAATAAAGACATGTTGCTTTGAGCCATAGTTTATCCAAAGTGGATTAAAAAAATGGGTGGGTAGAGGGTCATGTCTCAATTTGAGCCCTGCGAGGAACTGAGCATTTCTACTGAACCTTTACTGGGCTGTGCTTGCTAGGCCACACTCAATCAAGGGAAGCTGGCTGCTGCAATATTGCCTGGGCTGCAAAACACTTGACCTCTTTCTTCAGTGTCTCAAACACATCCCCCAGGACATCAAGACAGCCACACCCCATGCTCACTCTCCATTTTATTTAGGCCTCAGTGATCACTCCTTACTCTCTGTCCTCTCCTGCAGTGGCAAAATCTACATAACATAAACCAGGCATGCTTTTGCATGCCTGTAATCCCAGTACACCGGGCAGAAAGATTGCAAGTTCAAATCCCATCTGGGACTTAGCAGGACCCGGTCTCAAAAACTAAGAAGGCCTGGATATATAGCTTAATGCAAAGACCCTGGGTTCAATCCTTAGTAACACAAAAAAATATTATATTTTGTTTATTTATTTAGTGATACTGTGCATTCTACATAGGCTACCCCAGGACCACCTTCCAAGGGCCTGAGATTCCAGCTCTCACACCAGCTGCTACTGACGAAAGGCTACTTGATTGTCCTCAGTTTAGAAGCAGGCCTGCCGGGCATGGTGGTGCACACCTGTAATCACAGCACTAGGGAGGCTGAGGCAGGAGGATCATTGCAAGTTCAACACCAGCCTGAACTACAAAGTGAGCTCAAGGTCAGCCTGAACTACAGAGAGAGACCCTGTCTTAAAAAGACAAAAAAAAAAAAAAATCATAGAAGCAGGTAAGGCTATTCTCACCAAATTTCCGATACTGAGGGTCACCTGAGAAGGGAGCTGCCACGCCTCCTCTGGAGTTGTTCTAGATCTGAAATGAAGGTAGAATGAAGGGTGATTCAGATCAACTGTATCAAATTCCTGTTCTCCCACCACTAATGATGACCTTGGGCAAAAGGTCTTTATGTTGCTGTGCTTCAGTTTCCTCATCTGTAAAATGGCAATACTAGCCACGTGATAGGATTGTTGTAAGGATAAATGTTTGCTTTTAAGGGGTTTCCCCCTCCTTCAGCCATCCAGAGCAGGTGGCCTCTATCTGCAGAGTGGCCAGAAGATAGGTTGGGTTGGACTAGCCCACCCTTACCAACTTATGTGCCTGCCTTCCCTAAAACTCACACTCCTGACTCTTGTATGTGTTTCCAAAAGCACAAGCTACAGTTGATTCCAGCAATAACTTTCACTTTGACTTCTTTTCCCTTGGTTTCTCTCAAAAATCAGAAAGCGGTGGTTCAGGTTTCTTGATTATTAGTTTAGTTTTTCTTCCTTCTTTAAACATGACTGTTCTTGCTGGAATCAAGTGTAGCTTGTGCTTTTGGAAATACACACTGGAGTCAAGAGTGTGAGTTTCAGGGCAGGCAGGGGCTTGAGCTGGTAAGGGTGGCTAGTCCAATCCAACCTATCTCCTGGTCACGCTCCAGCTAGCAGCCACCTGCTCTGGAGCAGGTCACTTCAGGGGACACCTTGAGAGAATACAGAAACCAAGTAGGGATTAAAAGAAACACCTATTTTTTTCCCTCTTGTTGCACACAAGAAACTCAATTGTCAAATTATCTCACTCCTTTGGAGTATATTCTTGAGCACTGGAAATTATTTGACCCTCACATACTGAAAAAGAGCTTTTCAATATTTTTCTGCACCTGTGCATGGCCTGTCTACCCCCTTGAGGCAAAATGGAATAGAGAGGGAAGTATTAATTATGATACTATTTCACAACTAGAATTATACTGTAAGAGACAGGGAAAACAGAATTACCTTGTATTCAGATTTTCTTTGTAGTAAGAGATCATCTTTATTTGTGATCAAAATGTAAATGTAACTCATAGGAAAATCAGACACCTCTGGCCTTGAAGGCACAATCTAATGCATCTAGTATTGCTGAACCTGAGGCGCACCCTCACCTTGCCCCTTGGAAACTGAGGACAAGGTTTCCAAGGCAACTTTAATCAAAGCCCCATTTACTATTACTAAGCCTGAGGATAAGGTTTCCAAGGCAACCTTGGTCAAAGCTTCATCCACTATTATCAAGCCTGAGGTTTCCCCTACTTGCCCTTTGGGTCCTAAGGGTGAGGCTTCCAAGCCAGCTGTCATTGAATCCTCTACTGGGCTATGGGCTATATCTATCCTTAGCTGATTTTCTTCAGCCCCTCAAAGACAGTAATGCTCACAGGAAGTAAATGGCGAATTTGGCAATACCTATGTTCATGTGTCCTTTTTTCTCACTGGCCTCAAACAGATCAAACAAGTTCTAAGATAGTTTTCAGACAACTCTGATAAGTACATTGAGATTGTTAGGGAACTTACTCAGATCTATGAACTAGACTGGAAAGATAAAATGTTACTCTTAAATCAAACATTGACTAATGAGAGACAAGCAACATTACAACCTGCTATTACATTTGGAGATGAATACCATATTGTTAATTTTAGAAGACTAGAAGACAGGCAGCCAGGGGAACAGCCAGTTCCTACTGGAGCCCAACCAGTCCCTACACAAGATCCCTACTGGCCTACTGTAGTGGATTGACAACTGGTAGTCAACTTATAACCCCCAGCTGAACTGAGAAAGCGTGGTGCTGGGTGTGGAAGGACCACCTGGGATTCTTGCCAGCAGAATAAGAGGTAGAACTGGAGAAGGAGAAGTTAGACTGTCGGGAGTGGAGAAAGGCTGTTGGAGCTAGTGGAAGCCATAAGGAGCTGTTGGTTCTGTTGGAGGAGCTTGTCATGCTGGCTTTCCTGATAACTTGGCTGTTTTCATCCTTTGAGGAGCTCAGGACCTTGTTGGCACTGAGAATAGCTTCACTTCTCTTTGGGGGAGCTCTGGTCTTCACTTTGAGCATTGCTTCCTGGCTCCAGAGGGAAGATGATGCACTGCCAGTCTCCTGAAGAAGATTGCTGCATTGGCTTCACTAATGGGAACTCAACCATCTTGATCATCGGAGGAGCTTGGGACCTCCCTGTTGCTAAGGATGGCTGTTGTGGTACCTTTCAGGGGAGCTCTGGTTCTTCTGAGCATCACTTCCTGCTCCAGTACAGATCACTCAGCCTGCTGGCACAGATCCTTCATCCCACTGGCACAGACCTCCTAGATTCCACCACTGACCTTTGGGCCTTCTCAGTGCAGATCCATGAAACAGGCCTGCATGAGATATTGTTATGGGCTCTTGGCCTCCAGTTGGATTCATGGGAGGCATTGTTATGAGCTCTAGGTCTTCAGCTGGACTTATGCAGGACATTTTCACGGGATCCAGGCCCTCGGCTGGATTCTTGGTCTTACAGTGTGTGAACAAATTTCATGCACTCTTTTGTATATCATTCTTTGAGTGACTATTATAAATAATCTTATAAAATATATGTCCTGTATTATATAGTTCTCCCTTGCAAAATACTCCCAAACTGTAATACCTGCTGGCCAGACAGGAGACTGGAGTAGGAAACATCTTCAGACAGGTATTCTTGAAGGTCTAAAAAGGACGAGAAGTAAGCCCATCAATTATTTTAAATTGTCAGCTCTTCATCAAGAGAAAGGTGAGAACCTTTTCTTAGATTATTTGCAAAAGGCATTGATAAAACATACATCCTTGGCTCCTGATTTGGTAGGACAGATTATTCTTATTTTGACAGATTATTCTTAAAGACACATTTATTACCCAGCCAGCCTCAGATATTAAGAAAAAGCTACAAAAGATGGCTTTTGCTCCAAATAGCTCACTTGATACTTTAGTGAGAATTGCCTAAGTATTTTATAATCAAGACCAGCAGGAAGCCAAAAGGAAAAAAACAAAGGCACCAAGAAAAAGTGGCTGCCTTGGTTATGGCCTTAAAAGACCCTAAGACTTTAAGACTGATTCTCCAGGCTCTAAGAAGAGTTGATGACTAAACTCACCCACTACCTTTGGGGAAAGCCAGGCCACCTTAGGAGGGACTCTGATAAGAACTGTCATGAAAAGAGGCCCCCTGAGCCATGCCCTGATGGCAAAGGTGACCACTGGAAGTCAGACTGCCCTCTGAGGTGGAGGTCCCAAGATCAGACCCAATTTACCAGCTGGCCCAGCAAGACTAAAGGGCCCCAAGGCACTCTCTGCCTTCTCCTTCTAGCCAGGCTGTCATCTCCACAGAGACGCCCCAGGCTCTCATGGCTATAGAGGGAAAAGAAATCAGCCTATCACTGGACACTGGCATGTGTCTCTTCATCCTTCTTTTCAAACCTGGGCTTCTTTGTGCTGTCATACTTCAGTAAAAGGAGTCACTGGAGAGGAGGTAACTTGCTATTTCTCACAACCCTCAAGCTGTAACTGGGATGGCTGTCTCTTCACTGATTCCTTTTTAATTATGCGTTAAAGTCCAGTCCCCACCTGGGGAGCAATATTTTACCTTGCTTGAATACTATTATATACATGCACCCAGGTCAGGTACACTGCCTCCCCGTCATGGAGATAGAAATAAATACATCCTGAAGTTTGGGCAACTAAAGGTAAAATAGTAGGAGTAATTAATAGCTTCCCTGGTGGAAATATATCTCAAAGATCCTCCTATTTTTTCCTCACCAGAGATAATACCCTCTTAGGCCTAAAATTAAAAGAGGGTTATTACCTATAATCAATAATTTAAGGGCACAAGGTCTACTGAAACATTGTAATAGCACTTGTAACACTCTATTTTTGGGAGTTCAAAAACCCAATGGGGAGTGGAGGTTAGTACAGGACCTTAGATTGGTAAATGAAGCAGTAGTGTCAATCCACTGATGGTACCTAACCCATACACTCTCCTTTCTCAGATCCTTGAAAATGTCGATTGGTTTTCAGTTTTAGAAAATGCCTTCTTTTGTATTCCTTTATAAACATGTCTTGGTTACTTTTATCTCATTGCTGGGACAGAATACCCAGTGCCTAATATTAAGGAAGGAAAGGTTTATTTAGCTCACAGTTTGTGGAGGTTTCAGTCTGTACTCAGCTGGCTCCAAGGCAGAGTGGCGTATGGCACAGAGCAACAGTTCATGGCAGCAAAACATGGCAAGAGCAACAAGAGCAAAAAGGAAGGTGTGGCAGCAAGCAGCTTCTTTCTCTCCCTTACACTGTATGCAAACTATGGCACTGTATGCACCCCACAGCAGGTGTAGCATTCATACCCATAATCCCAGAATTGCACCATGAATCAATCATAAACTCTACAAGCCTGCCCCATGACTGCATGAGGCTTTGAGAAGACATCACAAAGCATAACAATACAGGTTCCCGGTTTCATTTTGCATCTGAAAACCATCACAACCAGGCCTCTCAACTGACCTGGATTGCGCTTCCTCAAGGATTCAGAGACAGTCCTCATCTTTTTAGACAAGTGTTTTCCCACAACTTTGTGTGTTTTGAATTTTCCCAAGTCACAATGTTGCAATACATAGATGATTCTTTTGAAGGGCATACTATTATGTGCCCCTGAGAAGAGCTCTCTAACCAAGGCACTCATGTTCTGCTGAATTTTCTAGCAGACAGAGGTTATACAGTCTCTAGGTCTAAGGCACAACTTTGCAATCTTGAGGTAAAATACTTGGGCCTTATCATATCTAAAGGAACCCAAAAGCTGGGGGAAGAGAGAATTAAACCAATACCTTCCTTCATGCAATGCAAGATCCTAAAACAGCTAAAGGGATTCCTAGGAATTCCGGGCTTTTGTCACCTTTGGATAGCAGGGTATGGTGAGATCACATGATCCCCCTCTATCAGCTTATAAAGGAAACCCAAAAGGAAGACACCCATATTTTAACCTGGGAACCTGATTTCTAAACTGCATTCCAGAAGCTTAAACAACCACTTCTAAATGCCCCAGCACTGAGCCTACTGACAGGACAACATTTCAATCTCTATGTTGGTGGAAGGCAGAGCATGACTTTGGGAATGCTTATGCAGGATCAAGGACCTGCTCAACATTATAGCAGGTCCTTGGGCATTATAGCAAAGGGATAGTCTGCACACTTTGGAACTGTGGCTGCCATAGCTCTCCTATTACCAGAGGCATCCAAGTTGACTTTCGGCAAAGATCTCACTCTATATACACCTCACACTGTAGTGGGACTTTTTTCTTCCAAAGGGAGCCTCTGGCTATCAGATGATCAACTTTTTAAGTACCAGGCTCTACTTCTAGAAGGACCAGCCATTCAAATAAAGACATGTTCCTCCTTAAACCTTACCACCTTTCTACCAGAGAAAGGAGAAGCTGAGGTTAAAAGACATGACTGTGATCAAGTAATTCTCCCTACATATGCAGCCAGGGAAGACTTGTTAGACACACCTTTTACTGACCCTGATTTGGCCCTCTTCAGTGATGGTAGCTCCTTCATGGAAAATGGTACAAGAAAGGCAGGGTATGCAGTATTAACTCTACATTAAACACTTGAAAGTTCTTCACTTGCCCGTGGAACTAGTGTCCAGCTAGCAGAACTCATAGCTCTGACTAGGGCTTTACAACTCAGTGAAGGACAGATTCAAAGTATGCTTTACTAGTATTGCATGCCCACACAGCCATGTGGAAAAAAAGAAATTATCTGACAGACAATGGATCTCCTATAACATATCATCTATATGCCCTGCAAAGTGGAGGTTATTCACTGTAAAGGACGCCAAAAAGGAGTTGATGATATATCTCAAGGTAATCAACTGGCTGACACAGCTGCAAAAGAAGCTGCTCAAGGACACCCCCCTTCACGCCCCCCTGATCTGGGAAGAATCCTTTGTACCTGACCCAAGTATTCTCAGTTAGAAATCAAATGGATTCTCTCCCATGGGTGTCAGTTCTTTCCATCAGAATTATTACAATCAGATGATAAATTGTTCCTTCCTGGTGCAGTCAGTGAAAAATTACTTTACACCAAATCTTTCACTTGGGGAGAGACAAGACCTACCAGATGGCCTCAAAGTTATTCATAGGAAAAGGACTTTCTCAGACAATATAACAGATAGCTTAGACATATGAGTTCTGCCAAAAGAACAATCCTCTTAATTGAACTGTAGTCCCTCCATGTATACAGAGACATGATAAATAACCTGGAGAAGATTGGCAGCTCAACTTTACTCATGTCAAAGAATAAGGGGCTCCAATACACTAGATAGATACTTTCACAAATTGGGTTAAGGCTTTCCTGATAGAACAGAAAGGGCACAAGAGGTGGTAAAGGTTTTGGTCTCAGAAATTATCCAAATCTGGACTTCCTAAGAGGTTAAAGAGGGGTAATGGACTTTTTCTTAAAGCAACAGTCACACAGGGTGTTTCTCAGGCACCTGGCATTCTCTATCATCTTCACTATGCATGGAGGCCACAATCATCAGGAAAGATAGAAAAAATAAGTGGAATTCTTTACTTTACAAAGACATCTTTGCAAAATGACCCAGGAAACCTACCTACAGTAGCCCCACTTACTACCGTTAGCTCTAATCAAACTGAGAAATACACACCAAATCCTAGGCCTCAGTCCATTTGAAAGACTTTATGGATGCCCTTTTTTCATGAATGATTTTCTCTTTGATATATTAAAAGATGTCACCTCACTGGCTAAATTCCAACAGAGTCTTCAATGACTAATGGAAGCTCAGCCTAAGGAGAAGGGAAATCTCTTATTTTCCACCCCAGAGATTTAGTACTGGTAAAGTGTAAAGTCCTTTCTCATCTCCATCTCTAGGACCAACTTGGGAAGGACCATATATCGTGATCCTTTCAAC
The DNA here is from genome assembly GCA_004027595.1 of Dinomys branickii. NCBI lineage: Eukaryota > Metazoa > Chordata > Mammalia > Rodentia > Dinomyidae > Dinomys > Dinomys branickii. The sequence continues at coordinate 54,031 of PVLD010008510.1, forward strand.
TCCATCAGCTGTCAAGATAGCAAGCCTGGACTCCTGGATATGCCACACCCAACTCAAGCCCTGGGAACTAGAAACCATTGCTAAATGTAACTATCCAAATACTCCTGTGGACCCATAGAACACTTCAAATCCTTGTTCAAAAAGAAAGCAATCTTCAGATAACTAACCTAAGATGTTACTCTTAGCTCTTTTGTTAATTGCTTTGCCACTTAAAGGAGAGGACAATTCCTTTCTAGGGTGGAAACAGGAATATGCAAAGTCATTACAACAAACATTTTGCTGGATATGTGGCCTGCTCCCCTTGTCAAGTACATCAGGACTTCCTTGGTGGGTATCCCCACTTTAAGGAGATGACTGGAATAAGCTATAAGACTATACTGATGAGACACAAAAAAGTTCAATGTTTCATAGTTTAGCCCACCATTACAAAGTAATTGAGTGACCTATAAACCACATCCTTTAGTGATTCTGGACATAATGGGTTTTTTCTAAGAAGGGCCCTGCAGCTTCTCTACAGATTCTAGAAGAACCCCTATTAAGTAAGAGTAAGGGTCCTATGATGACAGCCAACAATCATAGGTACAAAGATGGCTATTTTCAGATACAGAATGATTATATGTGGTTAACTCCAAGTACAGGACAACTTAGTAGAAAGACTCCCTTATGTTGGAAAAAAAATCATTCCTATTATCATTGGCCTAAATCTACTAAACACTTGGGATGGACACCTCCAAACAGTGTATACACACCATAACTTTACAGGTCGAAGACTGGTTTTCAACAGACTGGTTTAATTGCCCTGGATTAAATGGGAATCCCTCAGTGGAACTCATCGGTCCTGTGGAACCAGTTTGTGGCGCAGGCTACTCTCTGGATAGATATGGAGATGCACACCGGAACTTGTGTAGTCAAGGCAGGAATGTCAAAAATATCAACCAACCTGCAAACTTACCCCATCTATAACATTGATGGTCTAGAAGTATGTTTCACTGGTATGATCATTTTGGCTTCTATTTTTATCCCTTCTCTAGAATTAGAGGATGTCATGCAATACATGGAGACCTTGTACTCAAAGGACATTAAACAACACCTTGACTGATCTTTCTCTCCTAAATGAAAAAAATAAAATTAATGAGGCAAGCCATCCTCCCAAATCAGGTGGCATTCAACATTCTAATAGCAGCACAAGGAGGTACTTGTGCAGTTGTAAAAGCTGTGTACATTCTTGATCTTTCTGCTAATATCTCATTGGCTGTTCAAAACATTAAATGACAGGTTAATGCCATGTCAGATTCTGAAATACTCTGTACCTTCTCCTTACCCTCTTTGTGGAAGGCTATTACTGGCTCTTCCTAAAGGAAACATTTGTTGGTTGTATTCCTAACAGTCTTGTTGATCCTAGTATTTGATCCATGTGTACTTAACTGTTTCTTTGATCTTTTCTCCTCCAGACTTAAAGTTATATGCCTACCTAAGACAAGAATGCCTGGCATCTGAGGGCTTTTAGATGGACCCTCTGTGGAGAATCTCTGCTAATCACAACTACCACCCCCCTTCAGTGGGAAGTAGCCAGAATGGTCTTTGCCCCTTGCCCCCTCACAGCAGTTGGGGTACCTCTTCAGAAGGGGGAATGTTTGTTTGTTGAGACAGGGTCTTGCTATGTAGTTTGGGCTGTCCTTAAACTCATTATATGTTGGGGACCACTACAAAGTGGCTCTGAGTTGGATTTAATATTAATCTATCGGCTTTCCGTGTTTACTTGTGAGTTGTCTGAAGCTTAAGCACCTTGTCTGCCACCCCAACTAACTACAAGGAGACTGAGGCTGCAGGCATCCCCCCCTGCTGTGAAGGCCTTCCTGGAGATAACATAGTTCTAAATTAACATACTATATTACTTGGAGGCGTTCTTAAAGGGATTCCCAAGTCCTGCCCTGATTCCTGCATTTTCTTCAGTATTCCCCTTCCCTTGTTTGTAAACTAAATAAATGCGGGCTGCCCAGAGAAGTCTTTGGCCAAACCTAGGGAATATTGAAGCTGTAACAGAGTTAGTCCCTCCTGGGTCCCTGAAATCATTTTCATTGTCTCATCATTTATTTAAGCCTTTGCCATCCACTTGCTTGGGAGATTGCAGGCCTGATCAGCCTGCAATAACTTAGGGTTATTTAACCCAGTTTTCAACAACTATGTAGCCCAGGATGGCTTCAAACTTGCAGCAATCCTCCTGCTCAGCTTCCCCAGTACTGGGATTACAAGTGTATGCCACTACACCCATCAATGGGGGAATATTGTAGGTAGTCAAGGCAGAAGTGTCTTAGCTATTGTAGGTAGTTAAATTACCTAGAAATACTATAGACAGTCAGACAGGGCTAGGCCTTTGTCTTAGTTACTTTTCTCTCACTGCTGAGACAAAATACTAGACAAAGTTAAAGGAGAAAGGTAAACAGAGCTCACAGTTTAGGGAGGTTATAGTCCATAATAGGCTGGCTCTAAGGCACATAGCAGAGAGGCAACAGTTCATGGTAGTGGAAGATAGCAAAAGTAACAATAGGAAGACAAAAGACTCTTTCTGTCCCTTACATTGTATACAGGCCACCCACCCTAGGGTGTGTATGGTACTCACAGTCTTAATCCCAGCACTGGACCATGAATCAATCAGAAACTCTCGCTTCATCCATCTCTGAAAAGTTCACCCCACCCCACCCCGACAACATAAGGCTTTAGGGGGACATCTAGACACAAACCATAATAGCCCTTGAGAAAGGCAGTGCAGAGGATGAGAATACATTAGTGTGGCTGGAAGTATATCCACTGAGGCCAGGCGTCAAGATAAAAACAGAATGATCAGGCCTACATGCCTCCCCAAGGGATAAGCAGTATACTATAATTGGCATCACTTGGTCTAATAAAGTCTAGACAGACATCAGTCACCTAGGTGGGTGACCAGGACCTCTTGACTCATCTCTCCCAAAAAAGCTCCTTGTTCTTTCCATGTGCACTTGCTACATGACTTGCTTCCCCATTGGGTCAACATTACCTAAGCAGCTGTACTTGGAATCCTATTGGTTGATCACAGTTTTGTTCCATCTCATGTTTTGTACCCACCACATGACTTTGCACCCACCACATGACTTTGCACCCACCTCATGATTTTGCTCTTAAAACTTCCTTTGAGAAGTGGCCTTATTGGCAACCCACATGGGCCCCCTCCTGTATTCAGAAGGTATTTCTTCCTCAATAAAATTGCCTACTCTTAACCTTTGTTGTTACTTTTAGAATTCATTCTTTGATTTTGGGGAACACAAACTTGGGAGTATCAGACATCTAGCAGATTAGGAGTTGTAATATTTCCCTTATATCATTTGAAGGTCCTATATGTTTGAATGTGGCATGTGTCCCTAAAACTCATCCTGAAACTCAAGTCTCCCCATTCTTATTGCAAGAAATTAAGTAGGTGGAAATTGTATCCAACTGTGGTCTTTAGGAGTGAGACCCTTAGGAGATCATTAGGACAGAGCTCCCATAGTTGAATGCTGGTGGGTTGGTTTTTTGTTTCTGGTTTGGTTTGGTTTTTTGTATTTTGTTGTTTTGTTTTGTTTTTGTGTTTTTGTTTGTAGAAGCAAGATCTCACTATGTAATTCAGGCTAGCCTTGACCTCACTTATGTAGCCCAGGCTGAACTCGAACTCACAGCAGTCCTCCTGCCTCAGCCTCTAGAGTGCTGGGATTATAGGCATGAACCACCACACCTGGCCTGCTGGTGGTTTTATAAGAGTGAGATACACACACACACACACACACACACACACACACACACTCATTGTCTTTTGCCTTGTGATAGCCCATGCTGCCTCCAGACTCTGCCAGCAAGAAGACCCCTTGACCCTGAATCTCCACAACCACGAGGCAAAGTAAACCTCTTTCCTATATAACTCACCAAGTTTGTGTTATTTTGCTATCAGCAACAGAAAACAGACTAAGACTTCCCCTTTGTCAATGACAAAGATTCTGTCATTGACCAAACTATTCAATTCAGGTTTCCTTGAACATTGCAACTACACCTGATTTTTGTTCTGTGTTGTTTCTACACTGTTCAATTTTAGCAAGAACCATGCTAAATTGCTTTAACCAGACCCCCCCCTTCAATATTTGATCACTTTCTACATTTAACAGAGTTCCTCATCCTCCACCATCCCCCAAGTTGTATCTGAACACCATAGCACGGCTTCAGTTAAGAATCCTGTGATATAGGTTTAGCCAGAATTGCTGCCTCCTTACCCAATATGACCTCTTTGTAATTTTCTACCCACTGACGCACTCTATCCTTGGCTGTTAACTCCTACTTACATATGCTATATGGGCAGCTAAGCCTAATCCCTCTCCCTGACTGTTAGAGGTGCTAAGAACCCTGCAATAGTTCCTATTTTGGTGATCTTGGATAAAGTTTGCCTTCTGAGGCTTTAATAAGCGTCATGACTTATTCTCCTTAAACACCCTCTAGATCTCCCGTATAGGTCTTCAGAAGGGAGCTTGCTCCCCTAAGTTAGCACAGCTGAGCAGCAGCCGGGGCTCAGTCAGGGTCCAGCCTGGATATGACAGACGTGAAAAATTTAAAGGACTCTGGGAAACCCTAAAATCTTCCCTCCGGTCTGAGCATGGAAGGATTCCAGCAGGCAGCCCAGTATTGTGGTAGATGCCTGTAATCCTAGTAGGCTGAGGCAGGAGGATCACCGAGTTTGGGGCCAGCCTGGGCTCCATAATGAGTTCAAGCTGGCCTGGACTACATAGCAAGTCTTTTGTCTCAAAAAACCAAAAACCAAACAAATAAACAAAACACACACACACAAACACACACACACCTCCAGTAGGAAGGCTGGATGGGATTAGTGGGGGCCAGGAAAGTGCCCTTTTCCAGCTGGGCTGCACAGTTTACCCACATTTTTTTTTTTTTTTTGGCGGTACTGGGGATCGAACTCAAGACTCTGCGCTTGCTAGGCAGGCGCTTATTCCACTGAGCTATATCCCCAGCCTGGGCTGCACAGTTTAAGGAGGACACAAGAAAGGCTACTTACTGTCCGGTGTCCACCTTAGCTTCCTGCCCTTACTCCACTCCACCCACCTCCTGAGCTTGACCGCCACCCAGAGTGTTTCCTAAAAGCCACACCCCGCGGGGCGTGGTTCTCAGAAATGACTGGATCTTGGTGAAGAACCCTAAACACTTCTGTGGGTTCCTCCTCTCCTCGGTTTACCCCTGCCTGCTAGCGCCGCCTCGAGGACGAACGCACCAAATGCCAAGCTCTGGCGGGCACGGAATGCACATCTCTTCCGCCGCCCACCTGGTCTGAGACCGGTTGCAGCTCCGGAAGCTGCGCCCCTCTTCTCCCCAACACACTCCCACCCCCACCCTCACCCTACCCCACCCCGAAGCAGCAATTACGCGCCCAGGCGGCTGGGAAAGGGCCAATTAGTGCGGGAGACGCGGCCCCTGCGCCAACCCGCCTGACCGCAGCCCCCGCAGCGCCGCGCTTGCTGCTTCCTCGCGCCTGGGCTCCCGCCGCCCGCCCGTCCTGCCCGGCAGACAGCCCCAGCAGCCTGGGCGCCCCGTGGGACGCGCCGCCGGCCTCCCGCCAAATACAGTGGTGGATCCTGCCGCCTGGCGCCTGGCCAGCGCTCAGTCGGACGCGAGGGCGCCGGGAGCTGAAAGTCTCCGCCGCTGGCGTTGGGGCGCGCGGGCTGGGCTCCCTTAAGAAGCCTTCTGAGCGCCGGCCCACAGTCGCCCAGCGTGGGAGCAGGATGGCTCCAGGCCCGGTTGGCTAGGCGTGGGACTTATTGCCTTCTCACAGCCTTGACCGCCTCTCTCAAGGGCTAGGTGGGCAGCCCCCAGAGCGGTTCCCTGCAAGTGGCCATGGCAGGGCCTGGCTTTGGCAACGCATGGCTGGCGCTGTTTTGGGCCCACTGCAAGGGTGGAGGAGGGTGAGTGGGCTACAGGCCCTCATGTATGCTTGAAAGTTCTTGATTCTTGGAAATGTGTGCTTGGAACTTCTCCCGGGGTCCCTGTGCTGCACAATCCGGCTCACCCACCTGCAGGCTTTAAGAGACCCAAAGGGATCAGGTGTATCCTCCAGAAGCCTACACTCTTCATAAGCAGAGACCCCGGGGGCAGTGGGGGTTAGTGACCACCACTTCAAGGTTTTCCATTCCCCTAGATGATCTCTTCAACTCTTTTCCAGCTGAAGCTGTACACACTGGGGCCTGTAGTTAGGGTCAAAGGCGGCCTTTGCTAGGGACACGCTATGTGGAAAGCTGCGTGTTCTAGAAGAAGCAGTGGAAACCAGGAAGGTCCACACATGAGGTTGGCCAAAGAGATTACCCGCTACACAATTCTTCAGTGCCACCAGCAGTGGGTTAGAGGTGCTGAGTTCCCTAACCAGTCCTGGATACAGTAATTTGGTTTTTTGTCAGTCCCTGCTCTTTTTTTTTTTTTGGAGATAGGATCTAAGTTGCCCAGGCTGGGCTGGAACTTGCCCAGAGTGCTGGGATTACAAGCGGACTCCCCCACACCTGGATGTAGTTGTCTTTTCTGTGTGCTTTCTCCCTGCCCCCATTCCTCAGGCCTGGCCCGGGTGTAGGAAGGGCTGGGAGCCAGTCATATACTACTCTGGAACCTCTCTCAGGGTCTGTGGGGCTGGACTTCCTTTGAGGAGAGGATCACTTCTCTAAAGGAGTGAGAAATCCCCTTTGCATGTACAAAGGTTATGAACTGTAGAGAGGGGAGAGCACCTGTGACAAACTGGGGCTGGAGACTAAAACAATGAAAGGACATAATGACAGTAATGTCACCCTGAGCACTTCATGGAGTGAGGTGCAGTTGCACAAGGTCCTGAGTTCAAGTCTAGGTACCAAAAAAGAATGAGAAAAGGAGCAGAGACCTGTGAAAGGTACAATGGAATGATGGGCCAAGAAAGTCAAGGAGTGGAAGAAAGAAGCAGAAGGTGGTGAACACGCAGCTGACAGGCAGAAGGACAGAGAATGTTGGCAATGCTGAGGGCAGCCCAGGCAGAGGGAGGACAGTGGGCATGGATAGGTTTTTCATCTCCGGTCTGCCCTGATTACTGGGTTTCCACACACACACCTTCATGACAGGGTGAGCTGGAAGGCTGTAGGACCATAGAGGAGACACCTGACTTGGGCTAGGCTACGGAGTTGGGGAAGGCTTCCTGGAGGAACATTTGAAAGGACCAGCAGGGGAAAGCACAGGCACTGGAGATAGAAGGGAAAGCTATGTCAGCTGAAGGGCACAGCTGGAACAAAGGCCTGGAGGCGGGAATCAGCTTGTTGGTCCCAGCAGTTTGGTGTTGGTGTGGCACACACAGAAAGGCTAAGAAAAGAGGCAGGATCCAGAGCTGGAGAGAGCACAGACCCTACCTTGAGGTACTGAGGAACCACAAAAGGAGCATATCCAAGTCAGATGTAGAGTCCAGAGGACCTTTAATGTCACATACTACTGAGAAACTGGAGAGAGTTACAGTGGGGGAACCAGGGGAGCATGGCACAGAACTAGACAGTCCTTTCAGGGAATAGAGAAAGCAAGTTTGTAAAGTAGATGCCCAGGGCATAGGGACAGACAAGGCGAGAGGAGGCAGAAGTTGAGACTCTTTGTTTTCCTAGGGGCCTCTGGGCCAAGGCAGGAGGTCAGCTCTGACCCCCCTCCAAGGCCACTTACAGGAATGCCCTTGGGTCCTCAGTCCAGAGCTCTCCCAGCTAGCCAAGCCTGAGAACTCAAATAACCTCCCCTGGCCTGGGACCTTAGCTCTTTCCCACAATGTCCAAGAAAAGCCCCAAGAAGGAGTACAGCATGGGGGCAGGGGGCAGGGGGCTGGGGACAAATAGGACCAGGTGCTGTTAAGGAAACTCCTTCAACTCTTACCCCCTAGAAATCTAGTCAAGATAGCGATCTAACCTTACACCACTGGCCCTCTGTAATGGTAATGAAGACCAGACCCAATGGGATTGAGATTAGTGCCCACTTGAGCCCTGAAAGGACTACATGGCTGAGATCAGGTGGCCCACAAAGCAGGGTTTAGCCTTCCTCTCAGGCAGACTGGGAGCTCTGTGTTCCTGCCTCAGCCTGTTCTGTGCATCCTTAGTCAGGCCTGTCCGTTCTCTGGGCCTGCTTCTTCTCATCTCTATATTGAGAACAGTCTCTGTGGTAGGACAGGGTTCCGGCCTCAGCACCCTATATCTCTGATCCAGGGTCCCTCACCCCTCCTAGCCCTTCCAGCCATTGGAGCTGGAGGAGGAACACATTGATTCCCTCACTAAGGAGCAACTGGGTGATAGTTATGGATTTGCCACTGTTAAGGAGCAAGAACCCTTGGGGTGGGGGGCTGAAAGTGGAAGAAAAGACCTTTTAGGAAATTAGCACTAGTGGCAGGAAAATTCATCACCAGCTGGCAGAGGCGCCTGTTGCTGATTCATGTCTCTTTCCTAAAGGGCAGCTTTGCTGGCCTGGGGGAAGGGCTGATACAGCCTCCAGGGCCTCCCAGAGACTCCAGGCCCAAGATTTCAATACTCTGGCTCTGTTGCTAGGCCTTTCAGCACCTGCTTCCCAATCATGGGATGCTGGAGTGCTAGGGAAATCTGTTCATGGGAAGGACCTTGGATTGTAATATATCTGCTGCCTTGTGCTGTATGATCTGGGGCCCTCAGTTGGCCTCCCTGATCCTCCCTGCTAGGAAAATCCTGATCTGTAGGTACCCAGTGCATCCACACAACTGAGCATGTCTGGGTAAGAAATACCTTTCCAAAGAAGGATGCAACTACACCCAAACAACCATTAGTAGTAAAAGCATCTAGACGAGAAGCCACGAGGTAGCCTGGATGTGGAACCATTATTTAAGGTTCCATCCACCACCTCCCAGCATCCAGGCGTGGAAGACAGGAGAGCTGTTGCAGCACACACCTCCAGGGGGCAACACTTAACAGTGTTTATGGAATAGATGAGGCCTCATGGAACTCGACTCCCCTGGACTTGCAACTCACATGTACACTCACTCCTGGCACACCCTGCAGAGAAGCTCTGATTGGGTGATCACTTGGTCCCCACCAAAAACAAAGCATCCACTTTGGTTAGTGTCTGCAGTGGCGGTCTTCCACTCCAGCCTATCTACAACTGCCTTCAGCAACCGGAGCTAGGCCAGCCCCCTAATCAGCCAAATCATCAGATGCAGAATGAAGCAGAATCCTTTGAAGGGACCATGGGTGTGGCAGGCTCCAGAGCCTCAGGGAGCCCCTTGCAGGACCATATCCAGCTTCTGGCACATGCCACTGGCGCTGGTGCTGCTACACAAAGAAGGAGACCACAGGCAATTACTCTGTGCTGTGGGGGAACACGGGCCCTAGTTCTGCTCTGCCAGGCTCTTTTATAGGCCCCTGCTCAGCTTATTTTTTGGCTAGACCTGGTGAACCCAAATTGTTATCCAGTGCTTTCCTTGACTGCCAGTATTTATAGTTGGATTTGTATTGAAATAGAGAGGTGTACAGGTCCTAAAGTTTCGGAGCTAGAAAGGAACTTAAAGAGTGTCATAGCTACCATTCTTTGAGAGTTTATAAATTTGTGCGAAACCCCGACCCAGGTACTTTCTGATGTTTTTGCCTGCAGGACAACTATTCCTTTTACTGTGACATCACTCTGTCCACAGCAATTCCCAGTATCCACAGTTCAGGGATGAGCATGTAATCTAAACTTGGGCCATTAAAAGTCAATCCAAAGATTTTTGTGGGAAAATCTGGAAAGAGTAGTTCTCAAGTCACTGGTAGAATGGCTACCACATGTGGATGAGTCAGTGGGTGAATGAAGCTAAAATAGAACAACAGAAGGAAAGAAGGGAATAAAAAAGAAAGAAAGAAAGAAAGAAAGAAAGAAAGAAAGAAAGAAAGAAAGAAAGAAAGAAAGAAAGAAAGAAAGAAAGAAAGAAAGATTAATTTCTGATGTTAGTGCTTAAACACCTGAATCTAGCCATGCCTGAAGTCAGTGACGCACCTAGACATTCCAATTAGGTGAGCTAATATATTTCCTTCTGTTTGTTTGTTTGTTTGTTTGCTTGCTTTTGGGGAGTTTAATAGCAAAATTATAGGAACAACACAGAAAGACAACATTAAAAACATGTACTAGCATGTAAGATGACTCAGAAAATATAGGGACTAGATGGAATCCACTGCATCATAAAAATGCTACAAACACCATTTAGTTGCTCCCAATAAGAAATTTATTAGGTTTTTGAAAATCTGAATGCTGGCATTGTCCAGAAAATTTAACAAGTTTATTTATAATTGCTATAAAGTTGAGCTGCTGAAACTTGTTCACTGAAACATTTTAACTTGCATTAATGCTTTACATCCCCACATTAATATTAAAAATACACACACAAATGAAAAATGGAAGAACTGCCAATACTTGATTTCTGTCCCTTATTTTCCATTCACAGTCATGTAATAAGTTACCTGTTGACCCCATGGGGGGGGGGGGAATCTAACATTCAGAACTACCAATAACAGGAAAAAGAGGAAAAGATTTTTTTGACAATGAAATGTTTCCCACCATAGTGAACTCTTAAGCATGATCTCCACTTCATAGTGTGCTATTTGGATATCTTTTGGCATAATTGTTGCACATTTGGCATGGATGGCACACAGGTTGGTATCTTCAAATAGGCCAACCAGGTAGGCCTCACTTGCCTCCTGCAAAGCACGGACAGCTGTGCTCTGGAAGGGCAGATCTGTTTTTGAAGTCCTGAGTAATTTCTTGTACTAGACACTGGAAAGGGAGTTTGCTAATCAGCAGTTTAGTGTACTTCTGATACCGTCTGATTTCAAGGGATGCCACAGTCCCAAGCCTGTACGGAGCAGGTTTCTTCACCCGTCCAGTAGAGGGCGCACTCTTCTGAGAAGCTTTTGTAGCCAGTTGTTTCTTGGACCCTTTACCACCGGTGGATCTGTGGGCAATCTACTTTGTAGGAACCACAGTACAGGGACTTCATTACCCCATTCTCCTTTGGCTGGAGCTCAGAGGCAGCGCTGGAATTAGAGAGTTAAAGCCATGCAGTGGGGGGCTGCAAACACAATTGTGTTTGTTTGTTTTTGAGACAAGATTTCCCTATGTAGTAAGACTAGCCTTGAACTCACTATGTAGCCTAGACGTTTGAGACCTGCCTCAGCCTCCTCAGTGTTGGAATTACAAGTGTGCGGCCCTTTTCCTTCCCCACACTGTGCCAGGGATTTAAACAGAGGGTTTCATACATAATACATACTAGGTCAGTGCTCTACCACTGAACTATATCTTTTCCTCTCTATAAGCTAAGTGCAATTGGGTTTCTGTCACCTTCAACTCAGATAGTACTGATGGGTAGAAGCCAGTCTTTGTCCTTTGTAAGTGAGAAAACAGGAACTGCTGAGCCCCAAGATCTTAGACAAGTTGATATCATGTTGATATAAAAAAGAATGAGGGAATTGAATTTCTTCAACTTCAGGACTCTGTCATTCTCTGGGTTCACCTGGCTTTGTGCCCCAAAGAGCTGGTTACCTCTTAAGTCTCAATTTCATTGCTGCAAAATAAGGCAGTAATTCTTTCTCTCTTTACCTTAAAGATATTTGGAAGTGGGAGAGTTTTTGGGAAATTGCTCTGTTCTAAAGCAAATACTGTGTCCAAATTTTGCAAATATGGCATCTCAGCTTATACCAGACAACTATTGTTGTGCCCGGTGGCTATTTATTCCAAAACAAATTTTAAAAGATTTTATTTTTAAAAGTCTGTTAAAAATAAAACTTAAAGTTGGGCATGGTGGCACATTCCAGTAATCCAGCTCTTCAGAGCCTAAATTCCAGGCTAGGCCGGGCAACTTAACAAGACCCTGTCCCAAAATAAAATCAGAAAGGGATGTGGCTCCCTTGAACCCACAAGGCCCACAAGGCCCTGGATTCAACTTCAGTACAGCAAAAAGCAAAGCTTAACAAAATCTTAAAACACATTTAAAAGTGAATTCCCCACAGCTTCTTGAAAGACTCTAGTTCAGGCTAGACTTAAAATATGGGGGATGGGGCCAGGGATATAGCTCAGTGGCACAAGTGCCTGCTTGGTAAGTGCAAGGTCCTGAGTTCGATTTTCAGCATAAAAAAAAAATGGGAGATAGCACTACACAAAGCTCTCTCGAGTTAATTCCTTGTCATTGTCACAAGTTGACTTCTTTAGGAAGTTGCTTGCAGACTTTCTATCAAGAACTGCCCTCAGGACCAAAACCTGTTGTTGATAGAGGAAGGAAGCAGGACTGAGATAATGAATAACAGAGAAGTCAGGCTACACTGCAGTCCCAACAGCCTCAGTTAACCTCACAGGAACTCTGGAGCAAGCCTAGCCCATCAGTACTGTCCTGCTTTCACTTTGTACTCTGTACATCATTAGATGTAACTCTCCCAGAAAGAGAGTGACTTACAGTAGTTCTTTAGAGCTCAAGAGATCTTGAATGAGGCTGAGTGTATTCCCACCTGCTGGAATTAAAATCTTTCATCAAAGAAATCTAGGTGGCACCTTTCTCTTCATCTAAGTCACCAATAGTCCTAAGCTGTAAGGAATGCTGGGAGCTCCCCTGGCACAGAAGGAAGCAAGGTAAAGTTACCATAAGGTAGGGCTAGGGAAGCTACCAAGACTGGGGGGCTGCTTTTGAGGAGGTCAAGTCTAGTCTCCAAGGTAGGCAATGGTGGGGGATGCTGTCAGGCCACCATTCTGCTCTGCACGGTTGAGAAAGGCTTCTCAGGGTGTTGGGGGTCTAGTTCAGTGGTAGAGGGTTTTGTCTAGCATACACCAGGCCCTATATTTGATCCCCAGCACTGAAAAAAAAGAAAAAGGAAAATAATGGAAGGAGAAAGTTTCTCAGAGGCCTCTAAGCTACACTTAATGAAAGCATATGGGTGAGGCAGAAGGATTGCTACGAGTTTGAATCCAGCATGGGCTACAAAGTGAGCTCAAGGCCAGCCTGAACTGCATAGAAACAACAACAAAACAAAACAAAAAAAAAAAAAAGAAAGAAAGAAAGAAAGCATATAGGCTGGGAATAATGATACATGCCTGTATTCCAGGGGCCTGGGGGGGCTGAAGCAGGAAGATTACTGCAAGTCTAAAACCAGTCTGGGCTACATAGTGAGTTCAAGGCCAGCCTGATCTACATATGGAGACCTTGTCTCAAAAAAGTGGAAAATAAATAAATAAATAAATAAGCATATGAGTTAGCTTGGCCAGTAAAGAGAAGAGAGGCCAGCTAGACAGCAGAAGTTAGCCAGGGATAGAACAGGCCAGAGTTGAACTCCTTGTCCATTCACTCAGAAATCTTCTCTTGAGGAACACAACTATTGCCTGCTGTATTGTTTCTCTTGTAATCCTAAAAGGGAGGGAAGCTGCTGAGTAGGCTGTGGGCTAGTAGTTCTTTCTGTGTATTTGCATGGCAATATTATAGCATAATGGGAAACCCTGCTTGCCTAGATGGTTTAAAACTTGGGGGAGAATCCAAGAACAAAGCAGAATGTCAAAGTGTCATCAGCAGGGACACAAAAGGAAAGAAGGTAAAAGAGAATGCATTTGGATTCCAGAGTCAATAATGAGCCAGAAGTGAGTGTTAAATTATTCAACCTCCTTTATCGATCAATTGATCTCTATCTGCAAGTCTTGGTTTACTCTTGGTTGGCATTTCCTGTGTCTGTCTGAGACACTGAGAAGAGAAGTGGAAGGGAAAAGAATAGATTTTTAAGACTCAAGAAGAGAAAAGAGACAGTGCCAAAATAAAAGTTAGCAACATGTATCAGAAACCTTACAATGCTCATACCTTTTGACCTAGTGATTCTAGTTCTGCAAACTGATACAGAGAACAAATCCAGAACGTTTAAGGAAAAAAACCTATGCACCGTAGTTTTCATAGTGGCCTTGTTTGTAACAGTCAGTAACAGAAAACACCTAAATGTCCAACAGGAGGGGGATGGACAAACGACACTGGAGTGACAAGATGACATCAGGAGTATTAAACGATAACATGGAAAAGTACTTATGTGATAGAGTTAGGGTGATAACACTAAAAGAACATTCAAAACTGCACATACAAGAGGTCATAAACTGGGGATATACCCCAGTGGCACAAGCGCCTGCCTGGCAAGCACAAGTCCTGAGTTTGATTCCTAGTACCAGGAAAAAATAAGTAAATAAATAAAGTTACAAAAGTGAACTCAAGGCCAGCCTGAATTGCATAGTGAGATCCTACCTCAAAAAGAAAACAAAAAGGGGGGGGTCATAAATATGCGAAAAAATATATAAATAGAATGAGGCCAAAGGAAATATACTAAAATGTTAACAGTGATTGATTTGATTGATGGATTGATGTTACTTTTGAGATAGTTTCTGGAGTTCAGCCTGGCCTTGTGATTGTTGTTGTTGTCCAGCTGGCCTTTACCTCTGGGGCTCAAGTGATCCTCCTCATCAGCTTCCTGAGTAGCTGGGAACTACAAGTGTGCTCTGCCAGGCCTGGCTATCAGTGATTACTTTAAGATGGTGGTAACTCCTTTACATTTCTCCTATATTTCCTAAATTTCTTACCAAAGGAATGTGGAAGTGTTCAATAATTTTTTTAAAAACCTTGCCAGGCTTAGTCGCGTATGCTTGTAATCCCAGCACTTAGAGAGGCTGAGACAAGAAGATCACAAGTTCAAGTCCCACCTGTGTCAAAATGATGGATAGATAGATAGGTAGATAGATAGATAGATAGATAGATAGGGCTGGGGATGTAGCTCAGTGGTAGAGTGTTTTAGGGTTTGACCATGGATACTAGAAAAAAATCTTAGGAGTGTAGGGAGAGAAGTCCATATGAAGGATGCATGGTAGTAAGATAAACATAAATTAGTGGAAAGCCAAATTCTCACAGAAGCCAAAGTGCTTCAGTGCTTCTGACCATCTTCCTGACACACAGCATGGAGCAAAATGATAGAATGAGTAGGTACTACAGGGGACAGTCATGCTCTGGAGGATAATGAAAGGCCCCCAGACTCATATTCTAGGAAGTATGAAACTTTCTACTAGAGAAAAGAGGAAAACATGCGGGAAATTCCAGCAGGGTCCCACGAGGGGGATATGGTAAGAGACAGGATTGGAAGGAAAGTAATGACGAGGGGGTCATGAATGCTAGGCTGAGGGCCTTTGTCTTTCTGCCACAGGCAAGCCGGAGGCTTGGGGCGGGGCTTAAGCGGGAGGGTGGTGCGGTTAGAGCTGGCAGCGGCCTTTCCCTAGCCTCCTGTCTAGTCTGTTTCACATCACTCGCAAGAAGCTGGGGAAGTAGGGAGGGGCGGGGGAGCATCCCAAGCAGCCCTGTAAGATGGTCAGCCAGGACTCTTGACCCCAGCCTGACCCTCTTCCGACCACACCAGGCTTGCCATCCCCAAGCACTCAGACAAACTCCTCCACCCCACCCCACCCCACCCCACCCCCATGACAAAGAGGCTCATTTGGAGCCCGGGCAAGATTTGCGAACATCAAACTTGTAATTACAAGGATGAAATCATCTGGTTCCTCTTAAGCAAACGGGTTTATTGATCCCAACATTGAAGAAATGCTATTCTGGGGAAACTTGCTCCCTCCGCTTTCCTTTCCCTATGGCATGGCTGAGCTGGCGGGGGAGAGCAGCAGAGAAACTAAAGAGGGAAGAATCTTGTGGGAGGGTGGGGAAATTTTTTACAGCACAAGTGTGAATTTTATGATGTATGAATTATCTCTCAAAACTAAAAACAATCTTCATGGCCCAAGAAACAGCCACACTCAGGTAGATGACACCCTCATCCTGGATTTAGGCCCATCTGCTTCCAAAAACTAGAAGCTGAGTGGAGTCAGGCTTTAGGCCTGGTGCCAGCCATTAATTTCCCTTCTCTTCCACCCCTCCTCAAGTGGTTCCAGATCCTATTTCAGCTTCAAGATGGTACAATATGTCCTCAGTAGCTGAAGAGAAACTATTTCTTAAAAAAAAAAAAAAAATGACCAGAGGCTCTGAGGCCTGTGAGGACTCTACCCCCTTAAAAAGAGAGGCAAATGTGGGTGGGTGCTGACGCCAGGCCTGGGTAAAGCCATGCTTTCTTTCAACATGGGAAGATACAACATCTAGGCCTTGACCTGCCATGCAAAAGAACAAACAGTTGGGATCAGGGAAAGGAATGATCAACACTCAAAGGCAAGAGTCACATCCTACTGCAAGGCCTGCAATAAGACCCCTTTATTCAAGGTATTAAGAAGGCTTCTAGATATGGTGGATGTTCCAGGAGGAGGGACCTTAGCCTTAACTCTGCCTAAGTTCACAGTCCATCCAGGGAGACAGGCAGGACTTTTACCATCTCTACCATCAGAGTAGAATGGTTAAGACACAACTCTGGGCTCACAAAGCTTCTCTGGGCATCAGTTCCCTCATCTATCAGAGAGGGTCAATGATGTTAAACTTTCCAGGCGTGGTGGCATCACCTGTAATTCCAGCTAGGGAGGCTGAGACAGAGGAGCACAAGTTTGAGGCCATTCTGGGCAATTTATCAAGACCCTGTCTCAAAATAAAATTTAAGAGGCTGGAGAAGTATATCAGTGCCCCTTGTGTTCAACTCCCAACACTGGACAGGAAATGCCAAACTTGCAGGGTTGCAATGAGGAGCAAATGAAGATGATGTATATTGACGCTTAGCCATTTTTGTTATCTCTAGTGGGTCAAGGTATTGTCACTGTCATATTTACTTTATTAACCTCTTCAGAGTTTCTGTTTCTTCACTGGTCTGATGGGGACAGGAAGACCTAACTCAGGAGGCGGTACATGCAGTATCTGAGATGAGTGGCAGAAAAATATCAGTTCAGAGCTTCATAGTTGGGCTAGAAATTTGAGAACTCTCTATACTCTGTTCAGCATTATTGTGCATTCTCTCCTCCACCAATTTAAGATTATCTTGGGGGTTCTGCAAGAGCAGCTACCCACCCAGGAAGGTAGGGATCAGGTTAGAGGGGCTCCAACACTGGCTATATGTTTAAGAAAGGAACAAACCAGGTAGAAAAGCTTCAGAGGGTTCGGTCTAGTTCTGGGCAGGGAGTGGCTGGCGGGGCAGGCTATAAAGAGACACCCCAGGTTTCTGTCTTTGGACATTTGCAGAGCTGGATCTTTGTGAGCTCCTCCACAGAGCCCTATCTGAATCAATCTGTAGCCAACCAAAGAGCTGCCACTGAAGTTAGGCACACAGATTTTAATATCTGACATGGATGAAAATTTACTTTATAAATTTATTTTAATCCTGTTTTAAAATGTGGAAAAATTAAAAACCACCACCCAAAACTCAGCATATAGAGGTCAACTAAGGAGAGTGCCTTCAGCCTGTGGCTTATTTCCTGGTAGTCCTTGCCAGACAACATTGAGTGTGGGCTGCCCTGTAGCCCAGGATTGTCAAAGGCTGCTGCGGTTCTGGGTCATTTGGCAGGCTTTGCTATCCCTTCCCCTTAGGGTGTCATTCTCCAACCGCATTCAGGTGACACTTAGAGCACCCTAACCTGTGGGCCACTCCCACCCATCCAGGCCCAGCTCCCTTCCCCTTGGTCTTTCCCATGCCAAAGCTCAGGATATCTGTCTGGCCATATAAGCCATGCTCGAGATCCTCCAAGTCTTATTTCTTCCACATTTCCCATGGCAGAAACAGTTATTACTAGAGACCAAGATCAGCTGCAAGTCTATGAGCCCTTCCTGAACTGACTGTGAAGTAGCAGAGCTTCCTGATGGATCATTTTTTTAGAGATAGAAATGGAAAGTTTCACACAAACATCTACCTAAATAGAATGTGGTGGTGCTAAATAGTATTCCCATGCATTATCCTTAGAATATGTTTTACTCCTTTTTTCCTAGCATGAAGGCCAGCAACAAAAACACCAGCAGTGAGCTCTTCTGGTTTCCACAGTCTTCTGGTTTCCTGTTGACTCAGGAAAACCATTGTCTTTTCACTTAAACAAAGGCAGTGCTGTCCTAGTGTTCAAAGGTCTTTTTACCTGACTGGAAGATTTGAGCAAAGGCAACAGACACAGAAAGGCTCCTACTCTTTGTGAGTGATAAGTAACTTAGTTCTGCCTTGGTATCTCTTTTTTTCATTTTTGGGTTCTGAGGACCAAACCCAGGCCTTCATATTTGCTAAACAAGTACTCTACCACTTGTTTTATATATATATATAATTTTGTGTGTGTGTGTGTGTCTTTTTGGGACAGGGTCTCACTATGCAGTTCAGGCTGGCCTTGAGCTCACTTTGTAGCCCAGGCTGATCTTAAATTCACAACGATCTGCCTGCCGCAGCCTCCCAAGTGCTGGGGTTATAGGCATGCACCACCATGCCTGGCAATGCTTGACATCTTGAGGTAGAGCCTGCATCACTTACCTCCCAACATAAGTTCCAGATTTTTAAAGCTGGTTTCTTCTGCATTTTGCCTGTGCTGTTGTGGACTTTTTCTACCAGTTTGACCAGAACATTTATGGAGCAAAGTACAAATGGCATACTTTGCATGCTGCTGATAGAAGCTTCAATGGGCCCATAATGCACTCCTATTCCCTCCTTCTGGGAAAACTGTTATTCTCCCTCTTTCCATATTTCAACCATCAGATTCTCTCTGGTGCTGCCAACCCCAGGTCCCCAATCCCTGATAGGAGAGCATACAATGTAAGGTGACCAATCATATCGCTCCCTCATATCCATGTCATGGTGGACATAAAGTTTTTGCAGAGGGAGAATATGTTACCATGGATGGGTAATCAAAGTCCTTAGTAGTAATTTTATGACAAGATGGAGAAGTGGGTGGCTCCATCTTTCACCAAGAGATGAATGTCATTCCAGAGAGTCTGAGGCAAGCCATGAGGAAAGATGGAGAAGTGGAAAAGAAAAAGTACTATCTGTGGATAATGTTCATCCCCTTCTCTAATGTACTTGAATAAAACAAACCTTTCAGGTATAAGTTTGGCCGGGTGTGGTGGTATTCCTGTAATCTCAGCACTGAGGAGGCTAAGGCAGGAGGATTGCTGTGAGTTTGAGGCCAGCCTGGGCTACAAAGTGAGCTGAACTGCACAGAAAGTCCAGGCTGAACTCCATAGAAAAACCTCAAAAAAGACAAGCAAACAAATACCAAATAGATACATTTATTGGAACTGAGTTTCTGTCACTTTTGATTGAAAGAAACCTGAGGGGACAATCCTGAAATAGCTGAAGATCTTCCAACAGTACTCACTGACATTGGTATCTGTGTCCTTCCTGTCTGTATACACACAGTCTTGGTGCGGGTCAGGGGAACATACTCTAAGAAGGAGCTGATTCTGTGTTTGCTATTCAGAGGACTATGTCCACCAAAACCACCAGCGTTCAGGACTGCCTTTCTTTCTTCTCTTCTCTTTCTTTCCTTTCTTTGTACAGAATCTGGCCATGCTGTCTATGCTGTTCTCCAATCCCTGAGTTCAAGTAATGCTCCTGTGTCACCTTCCCAGAAGCTGGAACCACACATCCGTACCTTCATGGCCAGCTGGCATACAGGTTTGACTTTGTTGAAAGACTGCAGCCTTGGGCAATCACTTTCCAGACCTCAGAGGGTGACTGATCATCCCGGTTTGCTGAGAGATTGAGTGGTTTCTTATGAAACATGAGATTTTCATCATAAAAACCAGAACAGACCCTGGTAAACCAAGACAGTTGGTTACCCAGCTCAGTTCCACATCTGTAAAACAGATTGATTTAGACAGGGATGAGAAATTTTGTGAAATTCTGCACTCCGGCAGCCATTATCAATTGAACTTGGAATTAATTCCTGTGAGCTTAGGTATATTCTCATAATCCTTTGCAATCTGGTCAGCTAGTGCCAATCAGAGTCTGCTCCTGTTTGCCATCCTTAGGTTGAGGTGGAGTTTTTTGTTGTTTTTGTTTTTGAAGTACCGGAGATTGAACCCAGGTCTTTCCCACTGAGCTACATTCCAAGCTTTTTAACTTTTTTTTTTTGAGGCAGGGTCTCCCAAAGTCGCTAAATTCCCCAGGCTGGGTTCCAGTTTTAATTCTCCTGCCTCAGCCTCCCAGAGTGCTGATATTACAAGTGTGTTCCACTATGACCAGTTTGAACTGAGTTTTTAATAAACTAGAACATTAAAGATCAGGATTTTTTTTGGATCAACTTTGAACCAACTGTCATAAACTTGGTGTCAGATTTTCTCTAGCTCTGGCTGAATGATTTCCTCAGAACTTGTAGATAACGTTTTGTGGATTTGATTGCACGTTTGGGTAAATATATGGACTGGTAAGAGATATATGGATATAATTTAACGCCCCTTCCCCCGGTTGTACTGGAAATTGAACACTGAGCTACATCCCGTCTTTGTATTTTGAGACAGAGTCTCAAGAAGTTGTACCTTGTCCTGGCTGGAGCTGAAACCGAAATGCTCCTTCCTTAATCTCCCATGCTGAGATGACAGGAGAGTGCCACCATGCGCAACTTAGCTTGTTTTTAAAAACTTAAAATTTACTTAGAGCCCATTATGAGGTAGACCTACATAAAGATTCTAATGCTAACACTATAAGCTATGGGCGTCTGCATTTTAGAAATTAGGAATCTGAGGTTTAGCAGTTCACTACTTGTCTAAGGTCCCAGTCAGCTGGCTGGCGAGCTACATGGGATCCCACCTAAGGCCAGTCCATCTCCAACAGCCACCTTCCAACCGCGACGTAGTTGGCACGGGCCTGCTTTCACCTTTGATCTTCGATGTACACAGTAGACACTCCTCCCCATGGGTCTGAGGATGCAAAGTCCTCAGGGATTTGGGTTTCCTTGCCTTCAAGAAGCAATATGGGGTTACTGGAGTGGCTGGAAAGTCCAGAAGTTCTAGATCGCTAACGAAGGGCGGAAGAAAAGAAACGCCAAGGTCACTCTCAGTTGCCCAAAGGCAGGAGGATCCCCACAGGACAGCTGTACCCTACGTGAGTGGCCCGCGGATGAGCAAAAGGAAGGGAGCTGCTCTGTAGAACCTAGTTCCCTGCAACCCAGCCGCCCCGCAAGCCAGCGGGTAGCGCATGCGCGACGCCGGCCACGGAGTTGTGAATGGTACATCTTGTTTGCCGGAGTTTGAGGCGGGCGGGCGCGCGAGAAGGAGGGGTGGGGCCAGCGGGGGCGGGGCGGGAGGGCGACTGAAAGAGGTGGGCCGCGAGAGGAAGTGGCGGCGGCGGCGGCCGGGGGTGGCGAGAGTTGGGTCTGCGCGGGCGGCAGGCAACGGCTGAGGCGGCAGCGGCGGCGTGGGCTGGGCTCGAGCGGGCGGCGGCACCTCAGACTCCCCGGAGCGGGAGCCCACGCGGGCGGGCGCCCTAAACAAAGAGAAGCAGGAGTCCCGGCGCCGCGGGTGGGCGGTCAGTCGGTCAGCGCGGAGCCGGCCAGCGGGTGCCCGCGCAAGCCCGGAGCCCGGCCGGCGGGCGCGGACACAGGGCGGGAAGATGCCGCGCGTAGTGCCTGACCAGAGAAGCAAGTTCGAGAACGAGGAGTTTTTCAGGAAGCTGAGCCGCGAGTGTGAGGTGAGGCGGACGGGTGGCGCGGAGGCCGCGGCGCGTCCCAAGTGGGCCCGGGCAGAGAAAAGTTTGGGTGGCGCGGTCCCCGCGAAGCTGGGCTGGCGCGCCGCGGCGGGGCAATCTCGCCGGGGCGGCCGCTGCCCGCAGACTCCGCTTGCCCTTATCGGCGCCGCGCGGGGCGGGCGGGCGGCGGCGCGGATTTGCCTGATTTCAGGCCGTCTCTTCCTTGCAGATTAAGTACACGGGCTTCAGGGACCGGCCCCATGAGGAGCGGCAGATGCGCTTCCAGAACGCCTGCCGCGACGGCCGCTCCGAGATCGTAAGTCGGCGGGGCGGACGTAGAGACCGAGGCGCGTGCGGATCACTTGTTGCGCGGGGGCCGCGCGGCCCAGGCGGGTTCCGGACGGCGCCACGGACGCCGTGGCTCCCGGAACTAAGCGGGCGCCGTCTCACTTCCTACTCGGGATTCAAAAGGCGAAAACCAGAGGCTGGCGTGCAGGTCCTCGTGGGGACACGCTTTTCCTGTGGCCCCGACGCGGTGGCTCGTGTTTCCCAGAGCTGGCTTGGTGAATAGGCTGACCGCGAGTGTATCTAGAACCCGAGCCAAACAAAGTGAACAAGCGGAGGTCTTGGATGGGCTTCGACACCGCTCAGGGTTCGGGGTACATACAGGAAGAAAACAGCCATTAAGAAAAATCATTCGAGATCAGAGATAGTTTGTTTCTTTTAATTTTTATTCGTCTTTTTTGTAGTACTCGGGATTATAACCCAGGGCCTTTACTCGGAGCTACCTCCCCACCCTTTTTAATTTTTAATTTGAAGATCTGGCTTAGTCTCTAAATTACCCAAGCTGGGCTTGAATTTGTGATCATCCCGCCTCAGCTTCCTAGAGTGCTAGGGTTACAGTCATATGTCATTATGCCCAACAGGGTAGTTTCTTAGATTTGTTGGTAAATCCTAATATGAAACTATCTCGTTCGCAATATAGCTAAGAATATATCTTTACTGCAGTTATCTGTTGTCCTTATGAGAAGATGCTAAACGATATACAGTATTCTTAGAATATTATTAAGCCTCAGGAGAATAAAAAAGAAACCATTATTGTCTTTTTTCTAACCTAAATGTATCCCGTTAGTGCAACAGTTGACCTAAGAACAGCGTGATTTGCCACAGTTGATCTTGAGGCCTCTGTTTTAGGTGATAGACTTGGATGCCTCTCCTATCAAACCTTGGATTGAAAAACATTCATGTTTCTTAGTTCTTCTGTGGACTTTGTATAATTGAAATGCTAATGAGGCAATGGTAGGAAGAAACTGGAAAAGAAGTTATTTAAAAAATATTTACAGCACTGTGGCATGGAATCCTGTTACCTTCATGGTGTTTTAGCTACAGACTGAAAGCTAAGGTGCTGTTTGAACTAAAGTTAGGAGTCAGAAAGCACTGGAAAATGTACCCTAGCCCTCTTTATAACCAGTTACTTTTTGAGATTTCATTTCCATACTAAAATTCTTTTCATCATCAAAATCTTTTTTTTGTTTTGTTTTGAGATCGGGTCTCATGTATTTCCAACTGGCCTTGAACTCACTGTGTAACTCAGACTGGCCTCGAACTCATGACAATCTTCCTGCCTCAGTCTCCCTAGTGCTGGAATTACAGGTGTGCATTTCCACACTCCACTCCAGATTTACTTTTAAGGAATAGTTAATATTTAAAATGAAAGCTTTTTGGGATTTTATGACAGAAAGTGAGCTGATACTGGTTAAGTTTATCAGGAGCTCTAGAATATGTGGTCATTAATACATATTATGAAAGAAATTCTTTATCTTTCAGCCTACCCCCAAGTTTCTGGGGTACTTATTACTAGTTATGTAATTCAAATGTGTAAGACAGGGTTTTTTTTTGTTTTGTTTTATCCTTACATGGTAGAAAAAAGAATCAGTGGTCCAGTGATGTTGTTATCCTTTGGGTTTTCTTTTGCAAAAGGTGGACAGGTGCCAGGCATGGTGACACACTCTTGTAACCCCAGTACAGTGGGAGGCTGACGTAGGATGTAAGATTACAAATTCAAATCCAATCTGGGCATCTTGGTGATTTAGAGAGACCTTATGTCAAATTAAAAAGCAGGGGAGAGATGCAGCTCGGTATGGAGTTTCCTGGGTTCAATCTCCAATTCTGGGGGGAAAAGAAAAGAAAAAAGAAAAGAAGGTGGTGGTATATCTAATGAAATAATTTCCTGGAATTAATTGATGTTAAGGGTAAAAGATGTTATACAAAGTACGGTCTCTGTCTTTCAAAGCTGAGGTTTTCTGAAAACCCAGTGAAGCATAGCCAGTGGAGTGTTTTCTGACCTATCAGACTTTTTGCATGTAATTACGAATTGGAGATACAATTCAACCCACAGTATCTCTGAGCAGCTGTATTACAGTATTGCTGTGTAGGTAGTACAACAGCATTTACACGTTTCCGTGTTTGTCACACATTTGTTTCCAGGATGAATTAGACAGTCTAACTAGAACTTCTCTTCCAAATATCTGATGACACAGATTTTTCTAGGTTATGTTTAATTTGTTCTCTGACAAATATGAAAGGTTAAAGGGAGTAGATTGAATTCTGTAAGATTTAAGCACGTGTTCTTTTGTTGAATAATGTTAACTTTTTATTGGGGACCGAATTTCACATTTCCCTCTCTAGTTTTCCTTTTAGTTCATTGTTACATGCATTTATATTATAAATCTGAATGTGGTGACGTACATTTATAGTACTAGCACTCAGGAAGCTGAAGCAGGAGGATGACCCCAAGTTCAAGGTCAGCCTGAGCTAGGTAATGAGTTCAAGGCTAGGCTGAACTGCACCGTGAAACCCTGTGTCAAAACAAACGAAAACAAAAACCCAACAACAAAAAATAAGATCCTTAACTTGTAGTGGGTAAAGATGGTATCCTGATAGACCTCTTTGGATACAGATATTTTACACAATGCCTTTCACATCAGAGGTACTTAAATTTATTTGAATGTAGAGGTTACATAAATGCCTGGAATTGGTCTTACTACTTACATACAGTATATGGTTTCTAACTGTCATGAAAAAGACATTATTTTGCTTCTATTTTGAAAGTTGTCTTACACAGTAGGAATATATATAGTTGTCAGAATTTGCCAATCCTTCTCCTGACTCAAGTGCTTTTCTTTTTTTTTATTTTGAATATCTCCATAATGTGTTATTGAGGTTGATAAAAAAAATTCATTTTATGTTTAGATGTGAAATACAGTAAGTTAAAGATTATAATTCTTTTGTGCACTACAAAATTAAGACTCCTTTTCACATCATGAAATAGTGATTATAGATGAGAAGTACAGTGTATTTGGTAAAATTTGATTTATTCCTTTTGTGAAATTTTTCTTGTAACAGTATAGGAAACAGCATCAACACAATAATAAAAGAAAAAATACTTACACACGGCATGGTGACTATGGTAGAGAGAGTGAAACAAACTATTTTTTGTGGTACTGTGGATTGGACCCAGGGTTTCTACACTGAACTACATCCCAAGCCTTTTGTGTTTTGTTGTTTTTTTGAGACATAGTCTTACTATGTAGTTCAGGCTGACCTTGAACTCACTATAGCTTAGGCTGGCTTCTGACAGCTGTCTTCCTATCTTAGCTTCCCAAGTGCTGGGATTAGTTTGTCCCACTATGCCAGCACTAATAAATACTTACTGTTTTTTATTTGTTTGCTTGTTTGTTTATGTTATTTATTTACTTTTGAGAAGTCCAGTCTGGCCTCGAACTTGTTATGTGGCACAGGCTGGCCTAGAACTCATAGCAGTCCTCCTGCTTCAGCCTTCTGGGTGTTAGAATTACAAGCATGTGCCACCAGGCCTACTTTCTAATACATATTTTTAATCCTAACAGTGGTAAAACGTATATTGGGTTGGCATAAAGTGTGTCATTTATAAATTATAAAGCCTCTAAAGTATAGTTAGGACAACCTGAAAATCTGACATACAAACATTATATCAGTGTGCTATTTAATGTTTGCAAAAAGAATTTTCACTGACCTTATGTATGTGTAGGCATTATATTAAAAAACAAGTTTCAGGCTGAGATGTAGCTCGGTGGTAGAGTGCTTGCCTACAAGGGCAAGATCCTGGGTTTCACCTGACAGCACAAAAGAAAAAGTTTCATAGTCAAGTGAGTTTGGAAAATGCTGTTCTAGCTGGGCACGGTGGCACATGCCTGTGATCCCAGTACTTGGGAGGCTGAGGCGGAAAGTCGCTGAGTTTGAGGCCAGCCTGGACTACATAGTGTGTTCAAGGCCACCCTGAACTATATAGTGAGATTTTGTCTCCAAAAAAGAAAATACTGCTTAGTATGATTAGTTTTGGCCATTTTTTCTTGTAAGACAGGAATCTTGATGCGATAATGGATATAAAGTGGTGAAGCAGGAAATCTCTCTTGAGATTGGTATTCGCACGGGAGGTGAGGCAATAAGATCTGCAGAATGTCTTCATCCAGAGCTGATAGGGGAACACAATATGAAGAAACATGCTATAGGGATTTTGATGTAGGACATTTGTGTAGGGGCTAAATCTCCTATTTGCCACCAGTCTGCTCTGAGAATTTCATTACGTAAGACTGAAAACAATGGCTGTCTAATCTCAAAATGATTTCTTCTTTTTTTTTTTGACAGGATTTCACTGTGCAGTTCAGGCTGGCTTGATCTCACTTTGTAGCCCAGCCTGGCTTCAAATTTGTAGCAGTCCTCCTGCCTCAGCCTCCCAAGTGCTGGGATTACAGGCATGCGCCTCCATGCCTGGCCTAAAATGATTTCTTCTAAACCAAGGGTGTGGGCATGCATGTAGTTCTAACTTCTAGAGAGGCTGAGGCAGGAAGATCTTCCTTTTTGTTTTTTGAGAAAGGATTTTGCTGTATAGCATAGGCTAGTCTCAAACTTGTGATCCTACTACCTCAGCCTTTCAAGTGTTGGATTACAGGCATGTCCCACCATGCCCAGCTAGGAGGGTCCTTTGAACCCAGGAGTTGGAGGCTGGCCTGTGGAAGCATATTGAGAACCTCATAGAGACAAACAAAAGTTATTTCTTTTATATTATTCAGCAAATATTTACTTAGGTTTTACTTGGTACTGTTCTAAGGACTTTACAAATACCAGTTTGTTAGGAAACTGAGTTTTCCCTCCCAAAGGCTGTTTTTCATTTGAACTAGTGTTAGTGGATAAAACCTATGCCAATAGTTCATGGATTCTTTTTTTGGCGAGGGGAAGGGTACCAGGAATCAAACTCACAATCTCGTGCTTCCCAGGCAGGCGTTGCGCCACTGAGCTATATCCCCCGCCCTCACGGATTTTTCTTTAAAGATTACTCTTGTAATGTTAAGTTTCTGTTTGTAGAAACTACCATGAGAGAAGGGTATCCTAATTATTAGAGAAATGCCATCAAAGGAAATGTAGAGATCAGCAGTTCGGTTGACAGTTGTACCTGTGCTAATGGCAATAGAAATAGGAAGTATGAACATTCGGCCTGGATTACAGAATTAGACCCTGTTACCAAAAAAAAAAGAAGAAATAAAATGTATACCCTCAGAAGGATAAACTACTAACCATCAGAGGAATTAGTAGCTAGCTGTATCAGCTAGTGGTTTTATTTGTGTTTTTTTTTGTTGTTGTCGTTTTCTGAAAGAGGATCTTAGCATGTAGCCCATGCTAGTCTCACAATCTTGGAGGTTCTCCTGCATTGGTCACCCAAGTGCTGGTATTACAGACATGTGCCACTGTGCCTGGTTTAAGCCTTAGCTAATAGGTTTTTTTGTTGTTTGTTTGTTTGGCACCGGGAATCAAGCTCAGGACCTTGTGCTCGCCAGGCAGGCGCTGTGCCCCTGAGCTATATATCCCCAGCCCACGATAACTTTAGGTAAATTGTCCAAAATGTGAATCTCCTGCTTTTGGATGAAGACCCTATACTCAGAAACAAATGATGCTTGAGAACTTAATTAGCAAAATAAACCAAATAAAACTTTCTGTGGTTCCAGCAAAAAAATTTACCTTTTTTTTTGGCAATACTGGGGGACTGAACCTAGGGTCTTCACACTGAGCTACATCCCTGGCCCTTTATTTTGAGACAGTGTCCCATTAAGTTGCTAAGTTGCCCAGGCTGGCTGGAACTTGCAGTCCTCCTTCCCTAGCCTCCTAGAGCGGTGATACTATAGGAGTGTGCCACGATGCTTGGTTAAGAATTTACACTTAGATGAAAGAAAATTTAAATATGCTATTTACTTCCATTCTGTATTTCCCTTGATACAAGGAATAATTGTGTGTGTGTGTGTGTGTGTGTGTGTGTGTGTGTGTGTGTGTGTGGTACTGGAGATTGAACCCAGATATGCTTTTTACTTGTTTCCTTCTTTCTGTATTTCCCTTGGTAAGGGTAATGGGTGTGTGTGTGTGTGTGGTAGTGGGGTTTGAACACAAGGCTTCACAGAGCAACATCCCCAAGCCTTTTTTTTTTTTTTTTTTTTTTTTTTTTTTTTTTTTGTCTTTTGAGACAGTCTCACTAGCCTGGGGTTTGCTAGTTTGCTTCAGCCTCCAAGAGCGCTGGGATTCCAGACATGTGTCACCATGCCTGGCATTATTGCTGTTTTTTGTATGGGTGAAATGAGTTAAGTTGGTCAGGGGCTATATAGAAATTTTATTGAAATGGTTTTAGATTCTTTTTTAAGCTATACTATTTGAATCTTTTATAAATAAATATTAGATGAGTACACAATGCTTTTGTTATAGTCACATTCATTTCTTCTAAGGTAAAACCATAGAAAATATATACTTCTTTAAAAAGCAGTACTGTCATCTCACAGGCCAATGTGTACAGCTTTTCACATGAGAGACAATCCCTTGTACAATTTTTTTAACATGGGCTTAAAGCATATGCTTGAAAATGCACTTATGTACTGCATTTTTTATGTGCTACGTATCATTCATGGTTTTCTTGATCAAGAGAAATCAAGAAAAATCCAAATGTCTCATACAAGTTTTAATTGTAGTATGCTTTAAAATTCAAAATCTTTAGACCGTTAATGATTTTCACATTTAAAAACATAAGTTTTTAAAGGACAGTGGCTTCTGGTTAGATATTAGCTGTGCGAGATCCTAACATCAGCAAAAAATGACCTGAAAGAAAGTATTGATTCCATGTCTGATTTTATATTTAAGCATCCAATGGCAAATGTCCTCAAAATGGAATCAGATGTTTGTAACTTAATACTTAAGAAAAATGATGAGTGCATGTTTTTTACTTTTTAAGTATTCTTAGTGCTGCCTGGCTTAAGACATAAACTGATGTAAAAATAAATGACTGCCTGCATAATTTATGTAATGTCTTGCTCCTGATCCTGTTTGTATTGATTTTTCTAAAAGGCTTTTGTGGCCACAGGAACCAATCTGTCTCTCCAGTTTTTTCCGGCCAGCTGGCAGGGAGAACAGCGACAAACACCTAGCCGGGAGTATGTCGACTTAGAAAGAGAAGCAGGCAAGGTAGGAAACATTTCTTTGCACCTTCAAGTACTATGAATTGTTTTATGAGAGGTTATCTGATGGTTTACTTTATTAGCAATCATAAATATGATTTACCAGCAAATGATGAAATTTGTTTTCATTCCATAATACAGTTTATTTAAACCAAAGTTAAACTTCTATGCCATTACTAATTTCACATATATAATATTCACAATAGGGGCTAACTAATAAAGAAAGTAGTATGCTTTCCTATATTTAATATTTAAAATGTAATTCCTTTAAAAGTGTTGACAAGAAATTTTTTATGTTTACTAAAAATATGTGTGACTATA